>WNWU01000158.1:1982919-1999378 GCA_012654045.1 Ptyas mucosa
TCTATCTATCTATCTATCTATCTATCTATCTATCTATCTATCTATCTCTTCCAGAATTCCCATAAATTTTGGTCTGGAAATTCAGACATCCTATTCATTTGATCCTAAAATGAATAGGATGTCTGAACCCCATATTACACTCTATGGCTAAGATCTGGGAAGGAAACTACCGTAGAAAAAATATTTCCAACTTTCTAATTCATATTCCTTCTCTCTTACAAGCTTCTCCCCCCCCCCCCCCATGTAATTAAGATACCAACATAAAAAGGTCACGCACAGGTCTTTTATTATTGTTAATAATAAGATTTGAAGATTGGTAACAGAGCTCAGGGGCTTTGGAGAAAGCACAATTGAACCTCTGACCCCAGGATATGCTTTGGAGAATATTTCCAGGAGGGTAATTTACTGTGTTCACTGGGGATATTTCCAATAGACTAAGCATGAAGCTTGTTAAATACCTGGCCTTTGCAACTGCTCAGTTCCCAACTTACAAATGTTTACCACAATCATACAAGGATAACTCTCTACCAATTCACCCATATATCTAGTGATCAGCAGCTCTTCAAGGCTTCAGAGATCCCTCCCCCCAACCTTATCATGAAATGACAGAATGACATTGGAACCTCTGTGCTTAATCTACAGGTTTTTTTCTTCCTAACTTATCAATCACTCTCAGTCTTTTTTTTCTGAGTACCAGTGTGTGTGTGTGTGTGTCTGTGTGTGTGTCTGTGTGTGTCTGTGTCTGTGTCTGTCTGTCTGTCTGTCTGTCTGTCTGTCTGTCTGTCTGTCTGTCTATCTATCTATCTATCTATCTATCTATCTATCTATCTATCTAATCTATCTATCTTTGGTTCTTTCTCAATGAACTGCTACATGCCAAAGGGGTAGAACCTACAGCAGGGGTCTGCAACCTGTGGCTCTGAAGCCACATGTGGCTCTTTCATCCCTCTGCTCTGGCTCCCTGTTACTCAAAAGATGTGTCACAACTGCCAATGTGCGACACCTGCCGGCACGCAATTTATTGAGCTTTTCGATCCATCTTTTTTTTTTCGGAGTTCAAAATGTTTTTGTTGCATGCAGAAATTAAAAAAAACTTGTTTTCTCTGTAGCAGTTCATTGATTACATAAATGCAACACACTATAGTTTTTTTATACATAGCATGAAGGTAAAAAAATAATATATGCAATGTGATCTTCATTTTAGATGTCAAAAGGTTACTGTGGCTCCCGGTGTTTTCTTTTCTGTGGGAAACGGTTCCAAATGGCTCTTTGAGTGTTTTAAGGTTGCCGACCCCTGACCTACAGGAAGCAAAACCTTTCTGTTTTCTTCTCTTTTGTGTTGCTGAGAAGGTTCAAGGTTCTGAATTTAATGCAGGAAGAAAAAGGAAAATAAAAAGCAACACTGGAAATAAATACTTTCCTTGATAAAATAATTCAAGACTTGGCAAAATGGTCCAGCTATACAGCCTCTCAACCTACCAAGGCTGATAACCAGGGATTGCTACAGTAAGACCTACGAACCACATCTAAGAAGACAAGGGGTTGCCTACTCTGATGGAGCGGTTTTATCTCAAGAAAATCTGTGTTGTTGCACCATCACATCTGCTGAGCTGCCCTTTCATTCCTGATTCCTGGTCTTACAAAGCTTTGTTGTAATGAATAAATTAGCTGCTGTGTAGCATTCATCTTGTCTTTCCTAACCTCGTGACTCCCTCCCGGGAGAAACAGAACATAAATCTCAGTGCTGCAGTTGACAGATGATGGTAACTGAACCTCAATCCCTATGCAGCGAGTATGTCTGGTTTAGGAGGCATAAGGCCTTAAAAACATGGGTTTGCCAACAGGTGCGGGGAGCTGGAAGTATGGTAGAGATTTTGCATTGGCTGTATTGACTGTTATGGAGGAAGTTGATTAAAAAGGTAAAGGTAAAGGTTCCCCTCGCACATATATGCTAGTGGTTCCCAACTCTGGGGGGCGGTGCTCATCTCCGCTTCAAAGCCGAAGAACCAGCGCTGTCCGAAGACGTCTCCGTGGTCATGTGGCCGGCATGACTCAACGCCAAAGGCGCACGGAACACTGTTACCTTCCCACCAAAGGTGGTCCCTATTTTTCTACTTGCATTTTTTACATGCCATCAAACTGCTAGGTTGGCAGAAGCTGGGACAAGTAACGGGAGCTCACTCCGTTATGCAGCACTAGGGATTCGAACCGCTGAACTGCCGACCTTTTGATCGACAAGCTCAGTGTCTTAGCCACTGAGCTACCTCTAATTTTTTCCCCTGATTTTATATGGTGGTGGGGTTTTTTTTTGTACTATTGGTTTTCTGCTTTTTATACTGTTTTTAATTATTTATGAGCTTATACGCAGATGGGCACCTTTATAAATTCGATGAAATAAATAAAATAAACCAAACACTGACAGCATACTTGATTTCAATCGGCTTTTTCCTTCCTGGTAACTTTAACAGTTTTTCTTATGATCTGTCACTTTTATATTCTCTTTTTTTATACAATATTCTGCAGTGACAGGGAAGAAAGAGTCAAGATTAAGGGAATAAGATTCTTATTCCTTTCCTTAACGTCCTGTTGGTAACACACTCATCCTGACACAAGATGTTTTGCTGCAAAAATGGTGATTCTAATCCATAATACTATTGCAACTAATATGGGGGGGGGAGGGTTTGGGGTGGTGGTGGTACATGTGACTTTGAATCAGTTTATGAGTCTGAGTTACTTCCTAGACAGGTCCCTGCAGTTTTCTTGGCAAAAGTTTTAGTGGTTTGCTCTTCCTTCTTCCTTGGGCTGACACAGAGCAATCAGCCCAACGTCACCAGCTGACTTTGTGCCCAAGGTGGGACTAGAACCCTCAGTCTCCTGGTTTCTACCCTGAAGAAACTGGTTCTCTATACTAAACTGGTTCTCTATAACAGATAAACGGATCTATCACTGTCATCACCAACAGCCCTGGTCGCGCGCAGTGGTTAGAATGCAATATTGCAAGTTAACTCTGCCCACCGTCTAGAGTTCGATCCTGACCGGCTCAAGATTAACTCAGCCTTGCATACTTTCAAGGTCAGTATAAAATGAAGACCCCGATTGTTGGGGGCAATGTGCTGACTCTATAAAATTGCGTAGAGAGGGAGTTGTAAAAGCACTATGGAAAGGTATACAAGTCTAAGTGCTTTTGCTATAGGTTGATGATCATAGATTGACATATATGCAGGTATAAATGGCATGTAATCTGTGCGCTCAATCTAATCTAACCACTGCCTGCTACCTCCCCCATATTGGCAAAATGTAAACATATAAACCTGCCCTTTCCCATCCAGATTCTTCTATTTTTGACTTCAACAGCATTTTCCAACTCTGGGATGCAATTTATGATCTAGCAGCCTTTAAAATTTCTGACAGAAGTTCTAACCCTGCTATCTGAAATTCTGGAAATATATATATAGCGCCTCTGAGTCTAATTTTTACACCCACCCACCAATACAAAGACAGACAGTTTGGTGCAGTGGTTAAAGACACTAGGCTAGAAACTGAGAGACTGTGAATTTATTTATATTTTGCCTTTACTTTATAAATACAGGTAGTCCTCGACTTACAACAGTTCATTTAGTGACTGTTCGAAGTTACAACTATACTGAATAAAGTGACTTATGACCATTTTTCATACTTATGACCATTGCAGCATCCCCATTGCCACATGATTTATATTCGGATGCTTGACAACTGACTCGTATTTATGACGGTTACAATGTCCCCGGGCTCATGTGATCCCCTTTTACGATCTTCTGACAAGCAAAGTCAACAAGGGAAGCCAAATTCACTTAACAACCGTATTACTCATTTACAACCGCAATAATTCACTTAAGAAACGTGGCAAGAAAGGTCGTAAAATGGGGCAAAAGTTGCTCAACACATTTCTCACTTAGCAAACATAAAGTTTGGGCTCAATTGTAGTCGTAAGTCAGACAACCTGTAATTCAAGGTGGCAAGCTAATACTCCTTACTCCTCCTATTTCTCCCACAACAGCAACCCAGCAAGGTGAGCTGGGCTAAGAAAAAGTAACTGGCCCCAAATCATTCAGCGGGCTTTCATGTCTAAGGCAGGACTAGAACTCACTGTCCCTTGGTTTCTAGTCCAATGCCTTAACCACTAGACCAGTGATGGCTAACCTTTTTGCCTTTGCGTGCCAAAAGCGGGGGAAGCGGGGGGCGGTCGCGCACTCGCGTGCCCACACCATTTAATGCCTCCCCACCCCCGTGCATGCGCACTCCCCCCGCTTTTGGCACGCAACGACAAAAAAGGTTACCAGTGGGCCCGGTAGGCCTGTTTTTGACCCTCCCCAGGCTCCAGAGACTTTCTTGGAGCCTTGGGAGGGCAAAAACAGCCTTCCCCATCCCACTGGAGGCTCTCTGGAGGCCAGAAATAGCCCATTTCCTGACTTCTGGTGGGACCGGAAGGCCTGAAAATCATCTGGCAGGTGCATGTATGTGTGCTGGAGCTGAGCTAGGACAACGCTCGCGTGCCCACAAATATCGCTCCACGTGCCACCTGTGGCACCCGTGCCATAGGTTCGCCATCACGGCACTAGACCAAACAGGCTCTAGCGAATTCTGATCCTGTCGTAGGCATAAAGCCAGTCAGGTGACTTTGGGACAGTCTCTCTCTCTCTCTCTCTCTCTCTCTCTCTCTCTCTCTCTCTCTCTCTCATGGAATGATAAACACCTTCCAAAAAATATTGCTAAGAAAGTGACTGCATATAAAGAGAATTTGTATAAGACGTTTTACAGATGGCATTTACTACCGGCGAGGTTGACAAAGATGTTTAAAGATAAATCAGCTAAATGTTGGAAGTGTCACCAACTACCGGGATCTTACTATCGTATGTGGGGGGGCATGTGAAGAAGCAAAGAAGTACTGGGAAAAAATTAAGACATGGTTGGAAGAGATGAAACAACATCGTACTGAGTTGAAACCAGAAATACTTTTGTTAGGACTTTTACTGGAAATCTATAATAAAGAGAATGTATATTTAATTATTCATGTACTAACCGCAGCTAGAATTGTATATGCACAACATTGGAAAAGTGGAGAGATTCCTATTGAGGAGGAGGCGATAAGGAAAATATTAGAATGTGCAGAAATGAATAGATTAACATTAGCAATTAAGGAGAAAGAGCAAACTGAATATTATATGACGTATATGGCAAAGAATTAGAACAGTTACTTTCAAATTGTGATGGGAATAAGCAACAGTAAACAGCACCCCCCCCCCCAAGATAATTTTCCCCATTCAAGTCCCTAGCTAAAAATGTTTTAGGCTGTACTTGAGTTCAATTCAAGTGCTGCCCTGAATGAACCAAAAGGCCACGTGTCACTTGGATACTAAAACAGAAATCCCCATACGGAGTGTTTTCATCATCGCAGAGACTGATGGAGTTGGGTGTCTAACAACAACGCTAATTAAGGCAGCCAAATCAACATGGAAAGAGTCCTCTGAGGTTTAGAAGGTGTCACTTACATATTTAAGAACAAATTTTGCAGCTTGTTGGTATTGTTAGCGCTGGCTCTTACTACCAAGATCTAGACAGATTCTGTGACCAAAAAGTGACTTTGAGAAGGTTATTGCAATGTAACTTCTGGAAAGTGATAGTTTTATGAGGGTTACTGCCCTGACACATTCACCATTCAAGCCTGGGTGATTACAATTCAAGTGTTTTTATAATGGCATTTTAGTTTGTTCAGAATACAAGCTCCAGGCAAACTACTGTATTTATTTATCTATTTAGAACATTTATACAGCCGACTATCTTCTACTAACCAACTCTGGGCGTCTCCCAATTAAAAGTTAAAACAACACACACGATATGAAAACTACAAAACCAAATAGTTTAAAATGTTTCAAAGAACAAAGACCTGGCAGCTGTTCAGCCTTCTAATGTGCAAATTAGCCAATCTTATCCCAGTGCTTGGAGGGAAATTCAGGCCTTCAAAGCATTACCGAAGGGTGGGAAGCCTGCCTATCTTCAGAGGACAGTGCTCCATAGGGCAAGGGCTACCACAGAAAAGCTTGTCTCAGCCAATAAACGAATCATGGAAAGAGCTTAAGTTGCTAAAGGACACAGTTTTAAAACTATTAAAGTCCTAAGAGTCTGCTCTTAAGAGAGGAAAGGCTCTTTTTCCGGCATGCATTCCAACTTCCCATTTGAGGGGCCCTTGGTGCTCAGTGGCTAAGACGCTGAACTTGTCGATCGAAAGGCGGCAGTTCAGCAGTTCGAATCCCTAGCGCCACATAATGGGGTGAGCTCCCGTTACTTGTCCCAGCTTCTGCCAACCTAGCAGTTCGATGGCATGAAAAAATGCAAGTAGAAATATAGGGACCCCCTTTGGTGGGAAGGTAACAGCGTTCCGTTTGCCTTTGGCGTTTAGTCATGCCGGCCACATGACCATGGAGACGTCTTTGGACAGCACTGGCTCTTCGGCTTTGAAACGGAGATGAGCACTGCCCCGTAGAGTCGGGAACGATTAGCACAGATGTGCGAGGGGAACCTTTACCTTTGGTGCTTCCTGAGCTTGGTTGTTTTCTTGCAGACGTTTCATTACCCAAACTAGGAAACATCATCAATGCTAGTACTGGTAGCTAGCGATAATGTTACCTAGTTTGGGTAACGAACCACCTGCAAGAAAACAACCAAGCTCAGATTACCCAAGGACCCCTCATTACAACGCTGAGCTACACACATTCTTCCTATTTGTTTCTTTACTTTTTATCGTGTCCTTTTTTCAAAGTAATATGCATAGCATTTACTTCTATTCCCCTCCCCCCCATGAAATATTCCCCCAAGGATGGGGACGGACGGACGGACAAACAGTCCTTTCTACCAACCCCTCTTTGAAAGACCCTGAATAAAAGTAGGAGGCAGCCAGCCTAGTGATACCCACCAAATAAAATTCTCAGTGATGGCATCCATTTCTGGATTTTCATCTCATAAATTTTGGAATAAAATCCCAAGCTTTACTGGGTTGCCAAGAAAACTCAATGGGTTACCAGAAACATTTGGTTGAGATTGTCGGGTTCCATGTATGCCCCGAAACAATGCTTAATAAAAGCTGTTTTATTTACAGCTTTGGTTCTTATAGGATCGCAAGCTGTTTGGAAGGCTCTGCAGGAGAAAGATACACAAAACTTTAAAACTGAAGGAGAGGTCATTTTTAGATGCATAGCAGGCAGATATATGACCGGGCTAGCTTTTGCCATTGCAGCGCTGCTGTATGTCAACCTGCAAGTGCATCACTCACGCTAATATACATAGAAACATACATACACACATACATACACACACCTCTTTTCAGGAAAGGGCAGTTTTGCAAAAAACCCAAAAAGATTTGTTAATCGCCTGCAAAAAAAATATGCTATTTTTAACCGGGCTATTCACTTTCTGCTTTGCATTTTTCTCTCTGGACCCTCAAATAAGGGTTGAGTTTGTTCTCCCCTTAAACCAGCTTGCAAGCGACCCAATTCTTCAATTGCACGCTGTCTTCATCGGGTTCCTTTTTTGCAGGTTAGTGTCAAGGAACGCCCCCCCCGTCCGGGTTCAATAATGGTTTCGCCCCCCTCCCCCTCCCAGCATCTGTAAAGGGTGACGTGGGCCATACCAACAATCTCAAGGGGGGGGGCGTCAAAAGTAGCGGGCTCACCCAAGAAGGGTCCAAGGAGGATTGGGACCCATCGTCTGGTTCAGCCCTGAGTCGGCGCGATCTGGCGGGGCTTCGTTCCCGGTAGACTCGGTACAACCGAGGCCCCAGTACGCAGCTCAATAGCTTCGCCATCTTGGGGAAGGACCTAAAGCCGGGTAGCAGCGCGGGAAAGTGGGTGGGGAAGCCAGGGGAAATTATACTTCCTGGTTCTGTACGGGAAGGAAGAAGGGTCAAAAACTCCGTAGGCTTTTTTTTTTTTTAAAAAAACGCAATGACAGCATCTGGTCCTTGAGTTAGCTCCCCCTTCAGGCGATCAGACAGGAATACACGAAGACCTACCGGTAGCACTTTATTTCAATGCAAAATCCGGTGGACAGGAAAAAGTAAAAAGATAAGTGTACAGGTAGTCCTCAATTTACGACCACAATTGAGCCCAAAATTTGCGTTGTTAAGTGAGAAATTTGTTAACTGAGTTTTGCCCCATTTGACGACTTTTCTAATCAAGTGAATCACGGCAGTTCTTAAATTAATAACACGGTTATTAAATGAATCTAGTTTCCCCGTTGACTTTGCTTGTCAGACAGTCATAAAAGGGGAATCACATGACCCCAGGACACTGCAAACGTCATAAATGTGAACCACTTGTCAAACATACGGATGTAACCCACCCTTTGAAACCAACTTCCTTTGGAGCTCCGGATGGCCCCTGACCTTCGCTCGTTCCGCCGTGATTTGAAGACCTGGTTGTTTTGTAGCCTGGACTGGTGGGGGGGGGGGGGTTTCTTAATAGTTTTAAATTGATTTTAAACTGTTTAATTTGGACTTTTAATTTCATTGTTTTTAATGTCATTGTGTATTTTACTGTTGTGAGCCGCCCTGAGTCCATTGGAGATAGGGCGGCATATAAATCGCAGAAAACTACCGTGTTTCCCCAAAAATAAGACCCTGTCTTATACTTTTTTGAACCCTGAAATAAGTGTTTGGCCTTATTGCCATGCGCTCAAAAGCCCGATTGGGCTTATTATCAGAAGATGTCTTATTTTCCGGGAAACAGGGTAGGTGTGAAAAATATTCACAAGTGACTTTTTCAGTGCTGTTGTAACTTCGAACAGTCACTAAATGAACTGTTATAAGTTGAGGGCTACCTGTAGTAGGGCGTGGGAGAAGCAACATTCTGGGCAAGAGTACATATGGAAAGGATTGGGAGGTCTTGATGAACTGTAAGCTAAACAGGAGTCAGTGGTGTGATATGGCTGGAAAAAAAAAGCAAATGAAATCCTTAACAGGATTGTCAAATATAAAGGTCCGCTTGTATGCAATTGACAAAAGGTGTGTTGCAACACGGGTTGTCATTCGGGTTGCAACAGCCTTGGATAGTACAGTGGTCTAAAGCACCCTGTTATTAACACAGCTGCCTGCAATTATTGCAGGTTCAAATCTCACCAAGGCTCAAGGTTGACTCAGCCTTCCATCCTTTCTAAGGTAGGTAAATTGAGGACCCAGATTGTGGGGGCAATAAGCTGACTTTGTATAAATATACAAAAGTATGAAGGCTATTGCTTAGCGCATTGTAAGCCGCCCTGAGTCTCCGGAGAAGGGCGGCATATAAATCAAATTAAAAATAAAAAACACTGGTTGGGAATGGATCCCTAAATTGTCAGGATCAGATGATCTCATGGTTTCTATCAATTCGGTCTTCTTCAGATTGCATCTACTAGAGCTTATACTGCAGGCCAACAAAACTTTGGATACCCATCAAACGGCATCAAAAGATATTTTAAAACCTGTGCTTTGCAGCTTATATCTTGCGACCCTTAAATAATATACCTGCAAGTGTAACCATTTAATCTACATTTAGTATAGTTTATTAGCACTGATGAAAGTATTACTTCCTTTCCTTCCTCCTATATTGGCTTCTTATGGCAGGGAGCAATTCCTGGGAGGGATTAGTGAACAACATTGGGAATATATGCCAAGAATATATACTTTCAGCCAGAACAACCAAGCCATGAAGGTCATCCCAGCTGCTCAGCAAAAACAAACACTTATATTGGATGTGCTAGAATCAGACACTTTCAGTTAGTAGATCATCCTGTTTATCACCCAGGAGGCAAAAAATAAGAAGGATTTATCAATATACTTGTCAAGAAGAGAAAAGGTGCCAAAGCCAGCAGCAGATGGAGGCAGAGGTTGGGAGAGGGGAGGCACGTGATCTGGATGTGCTGTGTGGGCCATGGGAAAGCCGAGATTCATGAAGATGAGCCCCCCCACAGCCAGACCACCAATCTGGTCCACTGACTCTTGGCTGTCCCGTGGCCCACACATCGTGTCTGGATTACCTGCCTCCCCCCATGCCTCTGCTTCTGTTTCCTGTCAGTGCTGCCGCGCAAAGACAATCCTCCCGCAGCCGCCCATTGCTCTGGCCCACCTTCTCTCAGCTTTTCCGCGATCCACGCAGCGCATCCAGATCGCATGCCTCCCCACTGCCGCTACCTCCACCTGCTGCTTGGATAGGTAATCAACTCACCTGCGCTGCGTGGGCTGCTGCTGCTGCCTGATACCATCAGCCTGTGTGTGCTCACTGCCTCCTGTGCTGGTTGCCCCCACCCCCTTCACTAGGGCTTATTTTTGGGGTAGGGCTTATAGGTGCACACTTAAAAATCAGCCTAGGTCTTATTTTCGTGAAAACACGGTATGGAGAGTGACACAGTGGCCAGCAAATTGGTCTACTTACACATAGCAAAGAAACATGCCTCTCCTTTTTCTATTTATGTGGTTGCTAAGAGGTGACATTGACTTGGTGGAACATAATCAAGATATTATAAGAAATATCTTGGGGCCTCAGGTGAGTGGTGGTGTCAGACTCCTGGTTGTATTAAGGGCTATCTTTATGATTTTCCTGGCTTCTATGTATTTTTATTCATTTTAATATTGTAAGCTATTTAGTCATATATATATATATATATATATATATATATATATATATATATACATTGATGAAATAAACACACTGTTTGAATGAGCATCTAAAATACGTAATAATTAAAATAACTTTTTCTAGTATGATGATGTTCTCCAGTTATGTTGGACTTCAATACCTCGCATTCAGTAGGGCAGGACTAAAATACAGGTAGTCCTCAACTTACAACAGTTTGTTTAGTGACTGTTTGAAGTTAACCGCAGCGTGGAAAAAAAGTGACTTATGACCATTTTTCACACAACCTTTGCAGTATCCCCATTGTCACATGATCAATATTCAGCTGCTTGGCAACTGACTCGTATTTATGATGGTTGCAGTGTCCCAGGGTCATGTGATCCTCTTTTATGACCTTCTGACAAGCAAAGTCAATGGGGAAGCCAGATTCACTTAACAACCGTATTGATAACTTAACAGCTGCAGGGATTCACTTAACAGCTGTGGTAAGGAAATTCGTAAAATGAAGCAAAATTCATTTAACAAGTGTCTTGTTTAGAAACAGAAAATTTGGACTCAATTGTGGTCGTAAGTCGAGGACTACCTGTATATCATATTTTAGCCAACAAAGCTCTTTAAAAAAAAACCTTGGCTCCTGTTGTTTGACAAGAAAAGGAAATGGGGATCCCTCCCTACTTCCTCCTGGTTGTAAAAATGGAAAAGTGAATCATGCATACCAAACATATTTCATCATGTGTCCATGACTAGCAGGTTGATTTTCTTGTATGACCAGTGTTTGGTCAGGACAAGATAGTTTGTGCAGTGAACTGTAGAGTTCTGAATATCAGCTAGATGTTCCACAGATAAAACTGAGACTCACAGAATGCTCCAAGGAGAAAGAAAGCAATAACTTTTTGACCTCCTAAAACCGTCCTTGGGAATTGTCAGTTCTCTCGCACTAGCATGGAGAAGTAATAAAATATCTGTTGCTCCTTTGCTATCATTGGCAGGAGTCTTTTGGAAGTAAACTAATATCAGCTATCAATATTGATTGATTGATTCATTCATTCATTCATTCATTCATTTATAGAATTTAACAGAATAACAGAATTGGAAGTGATCTTGAAATCTTCAAGTCTAACCCCCTGATCAGTTAGGAGACCTGATACCATTCCAGACAATTGGTTATCCAATATCTTCTTAAAAACTTCCAGTGTTGGAGCATTCACAACTTTTGGAGGCAAGTTGTTCCATTGATTAATTGTTCTATCAGGAAATTTCTCCTTAGTTCTAGCTTCTCTCCTTGATTAGTTCCCACCCATTGCTTCTTGTCCTGCCCTCGGGTGCTTTGGAGAATAGCTTGACTCTCTCTTCTTTGTGGCAGCCCCTGAGATATTGGAACACTGCTATCATGTCTCCCCTAGACCTTCTTTTCATTAAACTAGACAATTCCTGCAACCGTTCTTCATATGTTTTAGCCTCCAGTCCCCTAATCCTTTTTGTTGCTCTTCTCTGCACTCTTTCTAGAGTCTCCACATCTTTTTTTACATTGTGGTGACCAAAACTGGATGCAGTATTCCAAGTTTGGCCTTACCAGGGCATTATAAAGCGGTATTAACACTTCACGTGATCTTGATTCTATCCCTCTCTTAATGCAGCCAAGAACTGCTTTCGCTTTTTTTGGCAGCTGCTGCATACTATGGGCTCATATTTAAATGGTTGTCCACTAGGACTCCAGGATCCCTCTCACAGTTACTACTGTTGAGCCAGGTACCACCTATTCCCGTGATGGCAAACCTATGGCATGCATGCCACAGGTGGCACGCGGAGCCATATCTGCGGGCACATGAGCGTTGCCCTAGCTCAGCTCCAGCGCACATGCGCATGCAGGCCAGCTGATTTTCAGACCTTCGAGGCCCACCGGAAGTCAGGAAATGGGCCATTTCCGGCCTCCGGAGGGCCTCCGGTTGGGTTGGGGAAGGCTGTATTTGCCCTCCCCAGGTTCCTAGAAAGGCTCTGGAGCCTGGGGAGGCCAAAACGAACCTTCCGGTCCCACTGTGCCATCACGTGCCAATAACAGGGAGAGCGTGGGGGGTCGCACGGTGGGGCAGGGTACACTAAATTATGGGTGTGGGCACATGCACGTGCGACACCCCTGCGCTTCCCCCACTTCTGGCACGCGATGGCAAAAAGGTTAGTCATCACTGACCTATTCTATACCTGCACATTTTGTTTTTCTTGTTTGTTAAATAGGGTCCAATGTTCAAATCTGTCAAGATCCTTCTGTATCTTAAGGCCACCCATCTTACCTCAAGGACATTCGGGGAGTCTTACGGTCATAAAAAAATTATATAAACGAAAAGCATAAATAAATAATATAATCCAGAACACCATGGTTTAATTAAAAGATGGGGAGGACAGCAGTGGTGGGTTGCCCCCGGTTCGAACTGGTTCGCAAGAACCGGTAGTAATACTGGCAGGAGGCCCCGCCCATCACTCCCAATGTCATCGGTGATCTGCGCATGCGCAGAAGCAAGGCACGTGTGTTTGCTTTGCGCACACGCGCGCAATCCCATTGCTAACCGGTAGTAAAGGTAAGTAGAACCTACCCCTGGAGGACAGGAAATGAAGGGGAGGTGGGATCATGGTGAATTGATCAACAACTTTTACTGTGATATTCCCTCATTGGGACCCCAAGCTAACTGGCAGAGCCATGTATTACTTGTTCAAACAAGAACTTCTTAAATTGCTTAAGGGTGGTCAGAACTACAGAATTGAAAATATCAAGTGGATAATAATAATAATCTAAACATTTGCCTGATTGTGCAATGTACTGGTAGTCCTTGACTTACAACAGTTCATTTAGTCACGGATGAAGTCAAATATACGTGTCCCAGGATAATGATGCAAAATAATGATATATAATAATAATGAAAATAAAATAAAATAAAATAAAATAATAAAATAAAATAATAAAATAAAATAAAATAATGTTTGCAACAAAATACCAGATATTTATGCCACCAGACTTGAAATTTTGGGCTTAGACAATTTAGAACTTCACCGTCTTCGGTCTGACCTAAGCATAGTACATAAAATTATCTGTTATAATGTCCTACCAGCCAATTATTACTTCAGCTTCAACCAAAACAATACAAGAGCACACAATAGATACAAACTCATGGTAAACCGATCCAAACTAGACTGCAGAAAATACGACTTCAGTAACAGAGTTATTATTGCCTGGAATGCACTACCTAACTCTGTGGTTTCTTCCCCAAATCCCCAAAACTTTAACCTTAGACTGTCTACGGTAGACCTCACCCCATTCCTAAGAGGTCTGTAAGGGCCGTGCATAAGTGCACCAGCTGGAGCCCATCTTCAGGGAATTTCTCTACTGGAAATTCAAAAGTTCATTTACTAACTGTTCAAAGTTACAGTGGTCTTGAAAAAAGTGACTTATGACTATTTTTCACAGTTACGACCTTTGAAACATGCTTTCAGATACTTGGCAACTGGTTCATTATTATGACCGGTGCTGTGTCCCAAGGTCATGTGATCCCCTTCTGACAAGAAAGGTCAAAGGGGGAGCCAGATTCATTTAACAACCGGGTTACTAACTTACCGACTGCAATGATTCACTTAACAACTGTGGCAAGCAAGGTCATAAAACGAGGTAAAACTCACTTAGCAAATGTCTCACTTAACAACAGAAATTTTGGGCTCAATTGTGTGGTCGTAATTTGAGGACTACCTGTTTCATAATAATTAATAAAATAAAAAAGTAAATGATAATAATGAATATGAATAACTGAATTGTAATAATAATTCAAACAAATACCTGTCACATAACTTCCCAGACTTTAAAATGGTCAATAAGACAAAACCTGGATAGTGTATATGCCAGTGCCTGGAAACTGCTGATTAGAAGAGAAAGAACTAGAGAAAAAAAATTACAAAGTACAAAAATCAGCAAATAAAAGTAGAACGACTGTGGCAAAAAAATAAATAAAAATGCAACAGGAATAGCTAGCTACCTTGGGTGCAATCCCAAAACAACTGGCTTAAAATTATATTTTTAAAAACTATATTTTAAAAAATGACCATTTGGGGGAATTAATGACTAGCAATTATTAAATGTCTCGACATTTAAATAACCAATTAAATGTCTCTCATTCCGTACTACTTCCCTTTATGGTGCAGTCTATGTCCTTTTGATAAGCTCCACCATCTGGTATCCTCTGAATGTGCCGGATGTAGATGTAGTTGGACGTCTATATGCTTTGTGGTGGGTTTTTGGTTTTTTTTTTACTTTTATCATGACTGTATTTTAGAAACAAAATAAATGTAACCTAATAGATAATGCTGGGGATGTGAACAAATAACCTCCGCTGGATCAGAGCAAAATATATATATATATTTTTTAGACCAGTTAGCTCAGTTTCGCATAATGGTCCTTTTGAAGAATCTCTTCTCTGAGATGGATGCTGTTGTTGCAACTCCTAGGACTGCCACAGCTGTTCTGGCCACCTTCTTCTTACTTCTCCAACTTTGTGATGCCAACTGTAAGAACTATCTGAATTTTGTTTGCCTTTTAGATTGGGAAAGATGCTGGAGGGGGAAACCATAAATACAGATCTGTATGAATTGGGGGCTCTCCTGAATTTAGAACTTTTGGAGTTAGAATCGGAGACACCCAGAAAGCCATGTTGAGTGGAGGTGGTGGGACAGAAGACTGTTCTCAGAGTATGTTCTCAGAGTATGTTCCAGGGGTGAAATCTAAAATTTGTTACTACCGGTTCTGTGGGCGTGACTTGATGGGGGGGAGGGTAATGTGACTGGGTGGGCGTGGCCAATTTTTTTTTACTTTTAAAACCATTTTTTACATGTAAAACCATGTTAAAAAAATGCTTTCAAAAGGTTCTGATGATCCCAGCTGAGTTGCCTGATTGGCCGGCAACTCAGCTGGGATCGTCAGAGCTTGGCTCGTCAGAGCCATTTAAAAGGAAAAAAAAGGCTCTGATGATCACGCGGTTCAGCTGGGCATGGGGGGCGGGGGCAGGGATTTTTGCTACCGGTTCTCCGAACTGCCCACTGCCATCGCTACCTACTCGCCCGAGCCGGACCGAACTGGGAGCATTTCACCCCTGGTATGTTCTCAGTGTAGAAATATTGGATTGACTCACCATCCCCCAATTTAGTACCCTGATCCAAATGTTGAGACATCATCTAAGAACTGGAATGAAACAAAATCAGGTGACTTGTTAATACCACTTTATAATGCCTTGGGTAAGGCCACATTTGAAATACTGTGTTCAGTTTTGGTCGCCACCATGTAAAAAAGATGTTGAGACTCTAGAAAGAGTGCAGAGAAGAGCAACTAAGAGGATTAGGGGACGGGAGGCTAAAACATATGAAGAACGGTTGCAGGAACTGGGAATGTCTAGTTTAATGAAGAGAAGGACTAGGGGTGACATGATAGCAGTGTTCCAATATCTCAGGGGCTGCCACAAAGAAAAGGGAGTCAAGCTATTCTCCAAAGCACCTGAGGGTAGGACAAGAAGCAATGGGTGGGAACTAATCAAGGAGAGAAGCAACCTAGAACTAAGGAGAAATTTCCCGACAGTGAGAACAATTAATCAGTGGAACAATTTGCCTCCAGAAGTTGTGAATGCGCCAACACTTGAAGTTTTAAAGAAGATATTGGATAACCATTTGTTTGAAGTAGTGTAGGATTTCCTGTGTAAACAGCGGGTTGGACTAGAAGACCTCCAAGTTCCCTTCCAACTCTGTTATTCTATTCTATTCTATTCTATTCTATTCTATTCTATTCTATTCTA
>WNWU01000158.1:2007538-2040429 GCA_012654045.1 Ptyas mucosa
CCCATCCCATCCCATCCCATCCCATCCCATCCCATCCCATCCCATCCTATTCTATTCACAACTTCAGTGCTTCATTTAAGAACAATGGCAAAAAGATTGTATAAAGGAGCACAACTCACTTAAGAATTGTCTTGCTTAGCAGTGGAAATTTTGGACTCAGCCGTGAATGTAAATCAAGGATAACCTATATTTTGGAATGTTTCAGGTTAGTTTTTTTTAGAGCTCATTTTTTCTATTGCTAAAGTCTGGGTATATTTCTTTTCTGGTCAATCAGTGCCACCTATGTGAGAAGGAAAGGAATCCCATGTTTTATAGAAACACAGCGGTCTTTGGGGAAAAAAGTTTGCAGAATATAGGTGCTTCCACAGTTTTTACTGATCATAAATTAATTGTGTTTTGTTTTTTCATTTATTTTGTAGTTTATGTTCTATGGTTTTATACTGATCATTATTATTCAAAATACAAAACAACATATTGACAGATGACCTAAATACAGTTTAAAAATCCCGAAGTTAAATGAAACAATCTTTAAAGAAATAAAAAAAGAAACCCAAAGCAAAGCAAAGGATTAAAAACTTAAAGAAAAAAGAATGTTGACCCAATTTGTTGATTGCCTCCAACCAGAGATATTTCATTTTTTATTATCTGATAGTTAAATTCCTCTTCCTTCCAGAGATTTATAAACTGCAATATAACTTTTTATATTTATTCCTTATATTTGACCACTTGTTCCTGAATTTTCCTCAAAGGCTAAAATGGGAATTCTATTAAGGATACCATCGCATAGATAATAATGTTAACTTTTGCACATTGCCACTTGGTGAAAAAAAATCCAATTCTACTCTGCCTGTGTTGAGACAAGGAGTGATGTGTGTATGTGTCTTTGTGTGTATGTATATGTGTGAACAAGGTGGGGAAATTGCACAGTATGATGTGGAATTATGCCCTTTCCTTCAAATACCTCTACTCCATTATTAGCGACTCTTCAAAGTTATAACCTACTTGAAAATAAGAACTTATGACCCGGATCTGAAGTTTCAATGGCCACTTCCCCCCATGGTCATGTGACCACACTTGGTCGCTTGGCAACATGGCTGCCCATTACAGCCACTTAACCCTGTGGTCATGTGATCGTGTTTTACAATGGTTTTGCCGAAAACCAACACTTCAGCAAAACTGTGTCCACCGCAAAAATGGATCCACGCTTACGACTGCCATGCTCACTTAGCAACTGAATATTTGCATTTAAGACCATGGTAATTTGCTTAATGCTGCAAAAATAATGTAAAATCAGATCAGTCCCATAACCAATCCATTTTATGACCGTTATGACTTATGACTATAATGGAAAGGCTCCCTTACAGGGGTGAAATCCTACCGGTTCTGACTGGTTCGGATGAACCGCTAGGGATTATAGGCATCAGTTTGCCGAACCGGTAGTAATTACCTCTCCTTGGCCCCATCCATTCCTGGCCGGTCGCTGCTCACCTCTTCCAGCAGCTCGATATTCCACAGAATTCAATATTAAATGCAGCAGATAGAATGTTAACTTTTCTCCCTCCATTCAGAATGGAGCTGCTGCAGCCTGCCCCTTTAAGATAGTCCCCAGGAGGGAGGGGGCCAGGAGGGAACCATAAAGGGAGCAGCAGCTCTGTTCTGAATGGAGGGAGAAAAGTTAGCATTCTCTCTGCCACAGAATTCAATGTTAAATGCAGCAGAGAGAATGCTAACTTTTCTCCCTCCATTCAGAATGGAGCTGCCTCAGCCTGTCCCTTTTAAGGTAGTCCCTAGGAGGGAGGGGGACGGGGGGGGGAGCAGCTGGAATGGAGCCGTTTTTGTGAAAGGCAGGAAAATGGGGAGGGGGATTTTTCTGCCTGTCATCCATTCCTCAATCTCAGCACAGGCTGAGGGAAGGATGGTAGGAAGGAATATTCCCCTCCCCATTTTCCTGCCATTCGCGACAAGGAGTGGCTGGGAGGGGAGGGGCCGGTGAGGAGCCCCTCGATGTGAATGATGTCGAGTTGGCCACGCCCACCTAGTCACATGACCTCCTCCCAACAAGCCACTCCCACAGAACCAGTTGGGGAATTTTTTTTTAAATTTCACCCCTGCTCCCTTACCATTGTAACTTGAGGATCCCTTGTGATTCAGACATAGGTTCAACATGATTGAGCTCCTGTTAAAAGATAAAAAAGTGAAATAGAAAAAAAAAAGGGGCTTTTCCCAAGCAATAATTGCAAAATTGGGTATCGTATATGGTGAGATCATTGATGGATATTTTTGCTTTAGGATTAAGGATATGATGGGTTGGATGGAAGGGCTCTTCCATATATATGATTAGAAAGCATATTTATATATTTTATAACTCTCTGAGGGGAAGTCCTGTCCAAATCACCTTCTGGCTTTGTCCTGATATTCAAATTTTGAACATCAGAAAGTAAGAACCTTATTCTGATGTTTCAAAGAGAACCAGTACACTGGAAGTTAGGCAGCTAGTGAAATCTGAGTCAAATCATCAGTGGTGAAATCCAATTATTTTTACTACCGGTTGTGTGGGCGTGGCTTGTGGGCGTGGTGTGGCTTCATAGGCATGGCTTGGTGGGTGTGGCAGGGGAAGGATACTGCAAAATCTCCATTCCCACCCCACTCCAGGGGAAGGATACTACAAAATCCCCATTCCCTCCCCACTCTGGGGCCAGCCAGAGGTGGTATTTGCTGGTTGTCTGAACTACTCAAAATTTCCACTACTGGTTCTCTAAACTGCTCAAAATTTCCGCTACTGGTTCTCCAGAACCTGTCAGAACTTGCTGGATTTCACCCCTGCAAATCATTCTACCTACTCAAGTTTTGAATCTCTCTAGGATTTCAGAGCTGAATTTGATGTATCCTCGCTTGAAATGACAGGATAATGGGATCTTAAATATATAAACCTTGATATGCTCTACTTTTTTGAGTTTTTTTCCCTGCTGATGTTCTCTCTTTCTGCCTTTCCCTAGATATAGGGACAGTGAAAAATGATTTATCATCTCAATGCTCAAAAGTCAAAATAAACGGAGTACCGTGGATTCCACTGGCGGTTTGCATTATATTGCAATTTTTGATCATACTTACTCTGGTGGTATTGTGGAGGAGGAGTTGTAGGTAAGTTGAAATCATATGAATTGGATCTTGGGAAGACATTAGGATTACTTAACCTGCGGTGGCTCAATGGCTAAGACACTGAGCTTGTTGATCACAGTTCAGCGGTTCGAATCCCTAGTGCCACGTAACAGAGTGAGCTCCCATTATTTGTCCCAGCTTCTGCCAACCTAGCAGTTTGAAAGCACATAAAAAATACAAGTAGAAAAATAGGGATCACCTTTGGTGGGAAGGTAACAGCGTTCCGTGTGCCTTTGTCGTTTAATCATGCCGGCCACATGACCATGGAGATGTCTTCAGACAGCGCTGGCTCTTTGGCTTTGAAACAGAAACGTCCCCTAGAGTTGGGAATGACTAGCACATCTGTGCGTGGGGAACCTTTATCTTTTTAATGATAGTGACACGGAAAAATGCAGTGAAAAGTTCCAAAATAGCAAAAGGTCTAGAGACTTATGAAGAACAATTAGCGTGTCAGTCATGTGAGATGGGAGATGAACGAACGAACGAAAGAATGAATGAATGAACGCTCTGGATATGTTTAACTTACTGAAGAGGTGACCAATAGGAGATATAGGAGCTGGGCTCTATAGACATTCAATATACTATTATCATGGTATAATAATGATTCTTCCTCCCTCCCTCCCTCCCTTCCTTCCTGGCTATTTATTTATAGAAATATTTCTTTATTGCTTTTTTGTGCGTTGAAGATACCCTTCGATTTTAGCATATCATCTACACATTGCCTTTTGGCCAGTAGAGGGTCCTTGATGCAAATCTTCACTTTGGATTCTGCTAATTTTTGCAATCTCTTCTTTCAGCCAGAAGTATACAGACCATCTGAAGAAGCCCCGGAAAGGTGGGTACACTGATATTCCCAGCTTTCATGTCTCCATTTTTGGCTGTCTAGATTCTGTTCAAAAGGGGACCAAGCTTAAAAAGGAGGACATAAGATTGGATAGAAAATCCAGATCAAATGAATTCTGGAGAATTGAGGGGAACAATTTCTTCAATTAGTATTGCTAAGGATGAAAGATGTGGGTGGACATTATTGAAAAGGCTAGTTAGAACTATTCTTCCTAATTAGTTTGATAGTCTACATCAGGGGTGTCAAATTCGATATCATTGAGGGCCGTATCAGGGTTGTGTTTGACCTTGGAGAGGCCGGGTGTGTGTCGCCAGAAAGGGCATGGCCAACTTGATGTCACTTGTGTTGGGGCACCTGTGCTGGCCCTAGTGCTCTGCCAGTGAAAATGGAGCTCGGGGGTTGGTGGTGCTCATTGGCAGAGGGTTGCAGGAGACCGTCCCAGCCAAAAACGGAGCTAATGAGGGCCACAAGTAGCCCCCCCCCCCATAGCTCTGTTTTTGCTGGCAGAGGGTTGCAGGAGGCCATCTCAGCCGAAAATGGAGCTTGTGAGGGCCGCGTGCATCCTACCCCTCCCCCCCACGGCAGAGGCATAGTGGGTTGGTCCTTTGTTGTTTCTGGGGTGGCCCTGCGGGCCAGATCTAAGTACCCTGTGGGCCAGATCTGGTTTGACGCCCCTGGTCTACACTCAAACAGTTGGGTTTTTATTGAGAAGTTGAGGCTTCATCATGCATTACAGATTGTCCTCAACTTACGACCACAATTGAGCCCAAACTATATATCACACACGCAAAAGCACAGTTTTTTAAAGGTTTCTAAAAGCCATCTGCATCCTCGTGGCTGAGAACTTCAGATATATATCTTTCTCTATCTATCTATCTACCTATCTATCTATCTATCTATCTATCTATCTGTATATACAGGTGAAACTCGAAAAATTAGAATATCGTGCAAAAGTTCATTTATTTCAGTAATGCAACTTAAAAGGTGAAACTAATATATGAGTTTCATATATAGACTCATTACATGCAAAGCAAGATAGTTCAAGCCTTGATTTGTCATAATTTTGATGATTATAGTTTACAGCTCATGAAAACTCCAAATTCACAATCTCAGAAAATTAGAATATTGTGAAAAGGTTCAATATTCTAGGCTCAAAGTGTCCCACTCTAATCAGCTAATTAAGCCATAACACCTGCAAAGGGTTCCTGAGCCTTTAAATGGTCTCTCCGTCTGGTTCAGTAGGAATCACAATCATGGGAAAGACTGTTGACCTGACAGTTGTGCAGAAAACCATCATTGACACCCTCCATAAGGAGGGAAAGCCTCAAAAGGTAATTGCAAAAGAAGTTGGATGTTCCCAAAGTGCTGTATCAAAGCACATTAATAGAAAGTTATGTGGAAGGGAAAAGTGTGGAAGAAAAAGGTGCACAAGCAGCAGGGATGACCGCAGCCTGGAGAGGATTGTCAGGAAAAGGCCATTCAAAAGTGTTGGGGACTTTCACAAGGAGTGGACTGAGGCTGGAGTCAGTACATCAAGAGCCACCACACACAGGCGGATCCTGGACATGGCCTTCAAATGTCGTATTCCTCTTGTCAAGCCGCTCCTGAACCACAAACAACGTCAGAAGCGTCTTACCTGGGCTAAAGACAAAAAGAACTGTTCTTGCTCAGTGGTCCAAAGTCCTCTTTTCTGATGAGAGCAACTTTTGCATCTCATTTGGAAACCAAGGTCCCAGAGTCTGGAGGAAGAATGGAGAGGCACACACTGCAAGATGCTTGAAGTCCAGTGTGAAGTTTCCACAGTCTGTGTTGATTTGTGGAGCCATGTCATCTGCTGGTGTTGGTCCACTGTGCTTCATTAAGTCCAGGGTCAACACAGCCATCTACCAGGAGATTTTGGAGCACTTCATGCTGGAGCTTTATGGGGGTGCTGACTTCATTTTCCAGCAGGACTTGGCACCTGCCCACATTGCCAAAAGTACCAAAACCTGGTTCAATGACCATGGGATTACTGTGCTTGATTGGCCAGCAAACTCGCCTGACCTGAACCCCATAGAGAATCTATGGGCATTGCCAAGAGAAAGATGAGAGACATGAGACCGAACAATGCAGAAGAGCTGAAGGCCACTATTGAAGCATCCTGGTCTTCCATAACACCTCAGCAGTGCCACAGGCTGATAGCATTCATGCCACGCCACATTGAGGCAGTAATTGATGCAAAAGGGGCCCAAACCAAGTACTGAGTACATATGTATGCTTATACTTTTCAGAGGTCCGATATTGTTCTATGTACAATCCTTGTTTTATTGATTTCATGTAATATTCTAATTTTCTGAGATTGTGAATTTGGGGTTTTCATGAGCTGTAAGCCATAATCATCAAAATTATGACAAATCAAGGCTTGAACTATCTTGCTTTGCATGTAATGATTCTATCTCATATATTAGTTTCACCTTTTAAGTTGCATTACTGAAATAAATGAACTTTTCCACGATATTCTAATTTTTCGAGTTTCACCTGTAGTCTGTATATATATAGACTTTAAGTTTCATGTTCTGCCCTTTGAGCAAAAGGAGGGGGAAAAACTGGCAAAAGAAGCAAACATCTATGGAATCATTTATTCCATTAGAAAATCTTTATTTTAGGAATGCAAAGTTTTGGCTAGTTTGGAACAACACAATGATTTTTAACTTGCTAGTGCAAACGGGTTTACATTCTGCTGCCTCTATTAATTACAGATATCCCCCTGTCTGAATACACACCAGAGATCTACGAGAATATTTAACGAGGATCACCACTGTGACAAAGGAAATATTTTGGTTCTCACTGAGTCAAACAACCTTGGACCAAACCCAGCAACTCTTGAGCAATGTTATGGTTCCCAAGATCTAACATTTTCCTGGCTTTTGTGTGTGTTTTTTTTAATCCTGCCAGGCCATTCTTAATCCTCTGATCAACCTGCCAGGATTGTAACTCCCATCATCTATTGGTTAGGTTGGCCGGCGAAAATAGGTTGATTTAGTATTGCACATCAGGAAAGCACCAGAGTAGATAGGTAAAAAAACAAAACAAAACAAAGCCTTGGATTTTGGGGCATTTCCTCTCATCTGAATTAAAACAGCCTCCACCCATCCTTGAGTCAGCAGAAAAACAATAGAGAGATGACATGTACTGTCTCCGCGGCTGATCTGTCTTCTGCCTCAGTTTCAAGTTCACGTAAACACAATGTGATTTTTCTCCAAGCAACAAAGCCGAATGGATTTAACGCACTTTGAAGCTGCCTTTGATGGATATCAAAAATTGGAGGAAAATGCTATTTTAAGATCAATACAGTTAAGGACTGTTTAAGCCTTATTCATGAGCTGGGGAACAGAGAACAATAACAGGGTGGGCTACAGGAAAAAGAAAAGAGAAGAGGTAGCCTGGGCAGTGGTGAAATCCAAATTTTTTTACTACCGGATCTGTGGGCGTGGCTTGGTGGGCATGGTGTGGCTTGGTGGGTGTGGCTTGGTGGGCATGGCAGGGGAAGGATACTGCAAAATCCCTCCCCACTCCTGGGGGAAGGAAATTGCAAAATCTCCATTCTAATCTAATCTCCGAACTACTTAAAATTTCCGCTACCGGTTCTCCAGAACCTGTCAGAACCTGCTGGATTTCACCCCTGAGCCTGGGTATATTTATGTTGTGTGTCATTGCAATAAGAAAAATGTCCCGAGCTTTGGAGATTTAGATCTCCTGGTCATCCAAAATGGTCAAAGTTTGAATTGCTGTTCAAAGTAGGAGGAGTTTTCCAAAAAGGAACTTCCTCCACTGTGAAATACATTTTTCCTGGTTTTTGCATTTTAATAATTTTCTTTGTATAGGTAGTCCTCAGCATACAATCATTTGTTTAGTGACTGTCCAAAGTTAACAACAGTGCTGAAAAAATGATTTCGCAATAGCAATAGCACTTAGACTTACATACCGCTTCATAGTGTTTTACAAGCCCTCTCTAAGCAATTTATAGAGTCAGCCTCTGGCCCTCCCGAATCTCATTTTACTGGAAGGATGGAAGGCTGAATTAACCTTGAGCCAGTCAAGATTGAATTGCTGACAGCGGGCAGAGCTAGCCTGCAATGCTGTATTCTAACCAGCGCGCCACCAAGGCTCTTAATAATAGTATACCGGTATATATTTTCACACTGCCCCCTTATCCTTTACAATTTCTGCAGCTGGGATTACACAGCCTGCCCAACCACAATATCTTTTAGCCAATTGCAGCTTGTTCAGTAAAGCCATGGTTGCACTGGCTGTAGCTTAGCACAGGAATGAGCAACTATGGGCCCTTTTGTGACCTGTGGACTTCAACTCCCAGAATTCCTGAGCCAGCCATGTTGAAGTTCACAAGTCAGAGCAAAAGTAATAGCACTAGTACTTAGACTTATATTCCACTTCACAGGCTTTAGAGCCCTCTCTAAGTGGTTTATAGAGTCAGCGTATGGCCCCCAACAATCTGGGTCCTCATTTTACTGACCTCGGAAGGATGGAAGGTTGAGTCAACTGTTCAGAATCAAACTCTTGGCAGTCGGCAAAATTAGCCTGCACTATTGCACTGTGCCACCATGGCTCTTATGACCCATTTGTGACCCATCCTTGCACTTCCAACCACTGCAGGTCCATGTCATGTGATTGTCATTTGGGTGTTTGGCACCTGACATGTATTTCTGGTAGTTGAAGCATTTCAGGGACATATGATCACCATTTGCAATCTTCACCTGGCTTCTGAAGCAAATTCAATGGGATACACTAGAATTGTCTAATGGCCATGTGATTCACTTAATAATGGTGACTTGCTTAACAATCATGGCAAAAGAGGTCATAAAATCGGATGTGAACACATGATGATTCCCTTAATGTCCACATTGCTTAGCCACAGACAGTCCAGTCACAACTCTGTTCGTAAGTCAAGGATCACCTTTAGCATCATAAAACATGTGTCAGGGTTCTGACCGATGCCTTAATTAAATCATGAGTCTTGAGTCAAACTTCAGAAGAAATCCAGTTATTTATTAGAGGCTTCATGTCGGCACATTCCAAGTGAAGCCAACTCTGACCTCACTTAATTTATGTCCTGGTTCTGACCCTGTTTCCCCCCCTCCCCCCAAGGTGTGTCATCAGTCACATTCTCCAACAAAGCAATTTCGCGGGTTGTAGAAATCACTCCCCTTCGGCCACTGTGGGTAACCACAGAGATGGTCTTGACAGAGAGATGGCTGGAATGTGCTTTTTGTTTGACTGAAGTCAAATGAAAGGTTGGCAGTTCAGCGGTTCAAATCCCTAGTGCCGCGTAATGGGGTGAGCTCCCGTTACTTGTCCCAGCTTCTGCCAACCTAGCAGTTCGAAAGCACATAAAAAATGCAAGAAGAAAAATAGAGACCACCTTTGGTGGGAAGGTAACAGCGTTCTGTGTGCCTTTGGTGCTGAGTCATGCCAGCCACATAACCACAGAGACATCTTCGGACAGCGTGGCTCTTTGGCTTTGAAACGGAGATGAGCACCGCCCCCTAGAATCGGGAATAACTAGCACATATGTGCTTTACCTTTAATGTAATATTTACGTTAAATATTACCTTTACCTTTACCTTAATATTTATATTATGCTATATTTTACTTTTATATTTTACTTGTATGTCACCTAGAGGTGCGTTATGAGGGAGGTGGGCAGTTTCTAAATTTGATATTTAATAAATAAACAAATGAGCGAGGAGAAAACTACACCCTCACCAACATTAGCAAAGCAAACCACTGTATATAAACAGAAAGCAAATCCCACATTCCCTAGCACAGATAATAGACTCTTTGTTAGACAGCTTGGAGATGAGGACAAAATCATGGTCTCATTTGATGTCACAGACCTGTTCATGTCTATAAATCCAGAATTAGCCAAAGAATCCATGACCGCATTGCTCAACAGCACTCCTGACTCACTTAACCAAATACACAAAGGTCGAAACATTCAGGATTATGGATCTCATAAACCTCTGCTTAACTACATACTTCCAATTTGATGGACAAATTTACTTACAGATTGAAGAGACACCTATGGGATCATCGCTTTCAGGACTTATAACGCAGGTCATCATTCAATGTCTAGAAGCCATAGTACTTCCACAAATACATTTGAAAATATGGATCTTTACCATAATATAAAAGGACCAATTAGAGAACATCCAAAGAACCATCAATAATATTCTTAAAGGAATCCAGTTTACTAGAGAAGAAGAAAACAACAACTTGCTACTACCCTTCCTGGACATCCTGATCAGCAGAGACCACAATGGCAAACGAAAAATGCAAGTCTACAGATAAACCTCCCATACTAGCCAGGTTCTCCATTACTGAAGCAACAACTCAACCTCCCACAAGAGAAACTGCGTAAGAGCTTTATTTAGATGAGCCCAAACTCACTGCAGCAACCTGGAATAGCAGAAAAAGAAAATAGAGCATTTATACAACATATTCCAACAAAATGATCTAAGTGCCAAAGCCCACTGTAACAACATCGCCAAAAAGGCATTAAGAATTGTAAACCTAATCTTGTGTAGCTTCTTCTCCGGTAATATCGCACTACTAACAAGAGCATACAAAACATTTGCTAGACCAATTCTTGAATACAGCTCATCTGTCTGGAACCCGCACCGCATATCGGACATTAATACAATTGAACGTGTCCAGAAATATTTCACAAGAAGAGTCCTCCGCTCCTCTGCTCGAAACAGAATACCTTTTGTCACCAGACTTGAAATTCTGAGCTTAGAAAATTTAGAACTATGCCACCTTCGGTATGACCTAAGCGTAGCTCATAAAAGTATCTGCTACAATGTCCTACCTATCAATGACTACTCCAGCTTCAACCACAACAATACACGAGCACACAATAGATACAAACTTAAAGTGAACCGCTCCAAACTCAATTGCAGAAAATATGACTTCAGCAATAGAGTGGTCAATGCCTGGAATGCACTACCTGACTCTGTGGTTTCATCCCCAAATCCAGGGGTGGGTTCTACTTAACCTTTACTACCGGTTCACAATGGGGCCGCATGCACGCCCTTCTGCGCATGCGCAAAAGCATTTTGATGACATCGGGGTCGGTGGAAGGAGCCTCCCCCCGGTTTTACTACCGGTTCTATAGAACCGGTGCGAACCAGGGGCAACCCACCACTGCCCCAAAGCCCCAACATGTTAACCTATCTACTGTTGACCTCACCCCATTCCTAAGAGGTCTGTAAGGAGCGTGCATAAGAGCATCAGTGTGCCTACCGTCCCTGTCCTAATGTTTCCTCTATTTGTTTCTATTTTATGTATCCAATCTATGTTTATACTTATTACCTAATACGTTCTTGACAAATAATAAAAAAAGGATATCTATGCAGCTTTACCAAAAAGTCCCTGACCACTCAACCCAATACAGCACAACCAACACAAACCCTAAAAAAGAATTATACTGCCATACACCAAGAATATCTCAGAAGCCACCAACAGACTATTACAACCACATGGAATCTGCATACACACAAGCCAACTAAAGCCCTTCAAAACATCCTAAGCAGACCAAAAGACCCAGAACAACCCCAGAAGAAAAAACCCAGCAAAGCTGGCTGCGGGAATTCTGGGGATTGAAGTCTACATATCTTAAAGTGCTCAAGTTGACCAAGTCTGCCCTAGTCTAACTCCCCTACCCAGGGCAAAAATCATCAGACCATCCGAAATAAATAAGCTGTCCAACCTTGAAAACCTCTTGTCTTCCTCCTCCTATATTAAAAAATACATTTTAGAGGAAAACACTACAGTGTTTATATGCTTCATGTCACAAAAGGACAGAGGGTCTGTCATAGCCTGGGAGGGGGGCTCATAATGAGGATACAGCTGGCTTATATTTGGATTCCGCTGTAAGGGCAGGATGGAGGAAACTCGTGTTGAGGTCCACACTGAGTTATTTATGTACTTATTTACTTCCTGCCTTTGCTTTAGACGCTCAGTCAGCCAACGTAACGGAATTGTTGATGAATATAAAATTAAGAGGATGGAACATTGGCATACAGTACCCCGAGTTCCTAGAGGAAAACAAATACAGTGTAAAACTAAGTCAGTTTTCAGGCCAAATAGCACCTTCAACCAGTGGTGGGATTCAAATAATTTAACAACTGGTTCTCTGCCCTAATGAGTGGCTGGATGGGTGTGGTCATGGTGGGCATAGCCTGGGTGGTGTGACAGGCAGCATTCAGCCTCCTGCACTCTCCTGCCACACACCCCCATGCCCCGTTTTGGGCCTAGTAGTCCCCCTGCAGCCTCCTGGGGGCAAAAACGGGCCACAGGGTGCTGTGCCGCACCCCTCTGCACCCTGTTTTAGGCCTAGCCTTCTGAGAGCAAAAATGGGCCACAGGGGGAGGGCTATGCCACACCCCCCATGCCCCGTTTTGGACCTGGTAGGCCACTCTGTACTTACCTGGGAGCAAAAATGGGGTGCATGGGGACTCCTGGAAGGAGCGGGGCCAGACAGCAATTTAACAACCGATTCGCTCGAGCCCGAACCGGCTGAATCCCACCACTGCCTTCAACTCTTTCTTGGTTTTGTGAAGTGCCTCCTATTTCATGCTACTTATCATGGCCCCGTTGGAGCCTGACTCTGAGGAGGAGGAGGAGACGGAACTAGGGCCAATGCACAAATGACTGAAGAAGCAGGATGTGGCAGTCCCGGGTCCCTCGGGCTGGGAAGGGTCACCAACGAGGGGGAGGAGGTGCAGAAGGACCAGGAGAGGGGGGCAGGGCAGGCAGCAGAGCAGAGGAGCAATGGAGCTCGGGCAATGAGCAGTTACCTTCCCCCCACCCCCCGATCCCCAAGCATGGAGAATGGAGATGAGGTGGGATCAACTCAGGGCAACCTGACGACTCGGGTGGAGGGCGCCCCGTCTTTCTTCACAAGGCTCACCTGGGGAATGAGATTTAAAGAGACACTGTTGGGGAATGAGACTTAAAGAGATACTGTTGGGAGGGGCGTTTTTCCGGAACAAGCATTGCTTTTTCCAGTCTCACATGCTGTTACCGACGTCTGGATACTTTGCTGTGTTTTGCCTCGTTTGCCTTGTTTGCGATGCTGGCCTGCCCTGGTTACATGCGAAGTCACAGTGACACAGTTATACTCCAGGTGGTGCTGCAGTCCCAGCGAACTCTTCCTGTGACAAGGACTCTCTGCAACCAAATTCCCCGAACTTTGGTTGCTTTAAGAACTGTGCTGCTCCTCTGGACTAATAGCAGCCAGGAACTATTGGAGGTGCGTGTCTAGAGTTTTGCTCCTGGACTTGCAGTGAACGGTGGGATTTTTGGGGGAAAGTTGTGTTAAGTCCTCAGACTTACGATGCAATGGCGAGGAAGATCCTGATTGGCTAAGGCGCACAGCATTTGTGGTAGGAGAATAAAGCTCTCCAATTGGTTTATCGCGTCTGACAGCTGCTATATAACGCCTCTCCTGCGCGAGCTGCATTGGCTCCTGTTGGTCTTCCGGGTGCGCTTTAAGGTATTGGTTCTCACCTTTAAAGTGCTCCATGGCTTAGGGCCAGGGTACTTACGAGACCGCCTGCTGCTACCGATAACCTCCCACCGGCCAATACGCTCTCACAGAGAGGGCCTCCTCAGGGTGCCGTCAGTCAAGCAATGTCAGCTGGCAGCCCCCAGGGGGAGAGCCTTCTCTGTGGGGGCACCCGCCCTATGGAATGAGCTACCTCCTGGAATAAGACTGATCCCGGACCTTCGTACCTTCCGCAAAGCCTTGAAGACTTACTTATTCCAGCAAGCCGGCCTAGCTTAAATGGTTTTAAATTGGGATTTTGAATTTTATAGACTTGGGGTTTTAAATTGGGAGGCCGATCTATTTAATATCTTTTAATTTATCTTAATTTTTGTATTGTATGTATTTTAATTCTGGCTGTCCACCACCCTGAGTCCCTTCTGGGAGAAGGGCGGGATACAAATTAAATTATTATTATTATTATTATTATTATTACTATTATTATTATTATTATTATTATTATTATTATTATTATTATTATCATTATCTGTCAGATGAACGAACTGTTCAGTTGCCGTTCTAATCTTGCTCTGTTCCTGTTGCCTGTGTTAAGCCAATAAAGACTTGTTAGCTTCAGAACCTGTCTCGCCTCAGTTATTCCCAACCCCTGGTTGCCCAACAGAGCAAGTTGGAATAATAAAGGGGAGTTAAGCCTTCGTTCTGGCTATGTTGTTTCTGTGCCCAGCCCTGGGTCATCACACTATTTTAGAAAGTGGCCAAGCTCAGCACTGCTGCTCCTTGAGCAATTTCACAAGATGAAGTTTCCAGGTTTGTTTTTTTTTTTTTTTTTTTTACAAATGATTGTTTTGTTGAATGTTGCAGCTACACCTCACTATGCAGAAAAGGCCTATGACTTACATTCAAGAGGATAAAACAGTGCCAGTGAAAACCATTCTTGTCAAGATTCTGTGTATTACTGGTAGTCCAGTGGTGGGTTGCTACCAGTTCTCCCCGGTTCTTGCGAACCGGTAGTGGAAATTTTGAGTAGTTCGGAGAACCGGTAAATACCACCTCTGCCTGGCCCCGCCCCCAATCTATTCGCTGCCTCCCAAGTCCCAGCTGATTGGCTAGAAGGAAAAAAACTGTTTAAACTCTTGCTGCAGTGCTTCAAAGGGCCGCCCTACAGCTGATCAACGGTAGGAGGTAGTGTGGTGGTAGACCAGTGTGCTCCAAAAACAATAGGTAGACCAGTACGACTCTGCAAGCAGTTAAAAGCCTGGTAGACCAGTACCTCTGCTAAATCCTAAAGAATTGTCACATGACCATCAAACCATGCCCACAAAATAAGCCACGCCCACAGAATCGGTAGTAAATTTTTTTAGAACCCACCCCTGTGGTAGTCCTCAACTTATAAGCACAGTTGAGCCCAAAATTTCTGTTGCAAAGCAAAATATTTGTTACCTGAATTTTGCCCCATTAAATGAGCTTTCTTGCCATGCTTCTTGTGAATTGCCGTGGTTGTTAGGAACATGGTGGTTAAGTGAATCTAGCTTCCCCATTGACTTTGCAGGTCAGAAGGTTGCAACAGTTGATCAAATGACCCCGGGACACTGCAACCGTCATGAATACAAGCCAGTTGCCATGCCTCTGAATTTTGAATCACGTGACCATGGGGATGCTGCTATGGTCATGAGTGTGAAAAACAGTTGCAAATCACTTTTTTCAGTGCTGTTGTAAATTTTGTTTTTTTTTGTTTTTTTAATACATTTTTAAAAATTTTATAAACCAACCAACATACATAATTAATAATTCAGCATATCATCTAGATCCATATTGGCGAACCTATGGCACGTGTGCCAGAAGTGGCACACAGAGCCATTTTACCGGGCACGCGAGCTGTCACCAAGCTCACCTGAAACTGCGCATGCCGGCGCCCCCCAGCTGGTGTTCAGGCCTCTGGTGCGCATGTGCGCAATTCAGAGGGCCCAGCTGGTCTTCGGAGCTCTCCTTTTTTTTTTTTTAAAAAAAAAGTCTTTATTTACAGTTATAGTTAAAAAAGAAGACAAAAAAAGACAGAAGGAACAAGACAAAACAAAACAAAAAACATAAAAGAATATACACAATACCTTAGTAAACTAATATTTAGCGTAAACCTATACAATAGATTCATAATACAGTGTTCGGAGCTCTCCTGTGCATGTGCATGCATTTGCGCATGTGCATGAGATTGTGCGCGCATGTGCAGATAGCATTTGCGCGCATGCACAAAAGCTGTGCGCATGTGCAGATGGTGCAGTTGCATGCGCAGCCCATGGGGAGGAGCCACACGTTACCACGGATGGCACGCGAGCGTGCTCAGCACGCGCAGTGCATTCTTGTTCGGCACTCGGTAAGTAAAAGGTTCGCCACCACTGATCTAGATGTTTCTATTTTGTCTTCTTTTTCTTCTTCTTACTCCTCCGATCTTCATTGTTTCTTTATTTACTTTTATCTATATCTCTTCTCTAACAAATTGTAAAATTGTCTCCATCCCTTGTAATATTCCGAATCCTCTCTTTCTTTAATTATCAAAGTCGGTCTATTCATTTCTGTACAATCTAATATTTTCTTAATTACTTCATCTTCTGAAGGGATTGTCTCTACTTTCCATCTTTGCGCAAATACTATCCTCGCTGCAGTTATTACATGTATAATCAAATATACCTTTTCTTTACTAATTTTCTCTGGAAGGATACCCAATAGGAACAGCTGAGGTTTTAAATCAATATGTTGTTCAAGGATTTCTTCTAACCATGTTTTAATTCTAATCCAATAATTTCTCACTTCTAGACATGTCCACCACATATGATAGTACGATCCTGGTGTGTGAGAGAAAAGTTATTTCTCAATTGCTGTGCCTATTAATGGCTTTTGGAATGGACAAGTAAATAAGCCAATCAGAAGGCAGCTGATGGGTTTGAATCTCCAGGGCTTTTATATTCCCTCCCCTAACTGTCACAGTTGACAGTATAAAGGAGATTCTTGACAGAAAACCGTTGGCGGTTCAGAGAATTCTGTTCAGCTCTTCTGTTAGAAAACTGTGGGCAGTTTGGAAGTCAGTTAGAAGGGCAGTTCTGATGCATTACAAGACTATTTCTTCTGAGGAAGAATAGCCAGAACTAACATCGCTTAGAGCGATTTATTTTATTTATTTTATTTCCAATTTATATACCACCCTTCTCCCTGAGGACTCAGGGCGGTGTGTACAGCCAGAATTAAAAACATGAAATACAAATATTAAAAGCAATTAAAATATATATAAATTTGGCCCCAAAATTTAAAACTAACAAACCAATTAAAACATTTAAAATTTCTTCTTAAGCCAGCCTGGCTTGTTGGAAAAAATATGTTTTAAGGGCACGGCGGAAGGCACTGAGGTCATGAATTCTCCTTATTACATATATATATATAGCTGACAGGATATTTAAGCAAAGTAATGAAATACTATTTAGTATTTGAATAGATATTGTTTTATTTTATATTAATAAAAACATTTATTGTTAACTGCTTCAGAGGCTCATTTGTTAAAGTAGATCTTAATAGAGATAAAGGTATACGGTACATTGATTTATTTCCTCCTTGACATGGTGTCTAATGGCATTTCTAACATTTAGCTGATTTGTCTTTAAACATTTTTGCTAATTTTTCAGGTGGCCTATGCCATCTATAAAACATTTTATATTGGTTCTCTTTATATGCTGTGGACATTGTTAATTTATAATTCCTTTCCCATAGCTGCTGCCATTTATCTAGTTCTAATTGAATATCCAAATTTTTTTGCCCAAGCTATCATTGTTTCCTTTACTTGCTCTTCTTCCAATTCAATACTAAGTAAGAAGTTGTATATATTTTTGATTATTTTATCATCTGTTCCTGTGGGTATCCTATCTAGATCTGTCATTTCTAAATAAAAACCATACGATTTTGCATCTTTTTCATATCTTGTTTGTATTTGCATGTGGGTATACCAGTCGGTCTCAATCCCTTGTTCTTCTAGTTCTTGTTTCCCTTTCAATTCCCAGTGCTGTTGTACATTCGAATGGTCCCTAGATGAATTGTTGTAAGACAGGGACCATCTGTACAAATCTTGGCCCCAATAAATTCCATCCACTAAAGATGAGCAAATGTGTTATACATTTTTAACACAAGTTTTGCTAATCTAAAAGCAGAGCATTGAAAATCTGTGGTTTTCTTGTGCTTCAAATCTAACAATGAGAGGGAAGAGCAAAGGATTAATATTCAACCCCCCTCATTTTTTTCCTTTCTCCTTTTCAAAAGCTTCTCTACTGCCCCATTCCTGAGAAGCACCTGCCTGTTTAGATTACCTCCAGTAAAATCAAGTGATTTTCACCTGAAAAATATAGACACTGACGGCTGTTATTAAGCTTTTAGAAAGCAGCAGATTCAATCAAAGATCTCCAGAATTTGACAAACCTTAGGGATAGTTTTTGATTTACAGTAGTTTGGGGTGTCAAACTCAAGGCCTGCGGGCAGTAAACGGCCTGTGGGGTGCTTAGGTCTGGCCTGTGGGCCTGGCCTGGAAATATCAAAGGACCAGCCCGCGGTGCCTCTGCCGACCAAAATGGGGTGCGGGGAGGCCACTCACAACCCCCTACGGCCCATTTTGGCCTCCATGGCCTCCTGCAGCACTCTGATAGCTAAAAATGGGCCATCGGGGGGGGGAGTTCATGGCTCCCCCATACCCCATTTTGGCTGGCAGGGTGCAGCAGGAGGCTCCGTCCCATCTCCCATCTCCCCCCTCCCTCCTCCCCCACACTGGCCCACGGAGAAGAACTACAAGCTGATCCGGCCCTGGAAGAAATCCACCCCTGCAGTAGTTCATAAAGTGACCATTCAAAGTTACGCATGCCATAGGTTCGCCATCATGGCCCTAGACCATTTCAGATAAATGACTGTCCAATCTCTTCTTAAAAACCTCCAGTGTTGGAGCATCTATAACTTCTGGAGGCAAGTTGTTCCACTGCTTAATTGTTCTCACCGTCAGGAAATTTCTCCGCAGTTCTAGGTTGCTTCACTCCTTGATTAGTTTCCATCCTTTGCTTCTTGTCCTGCCTTCAAATGCTTTGGAAAATATGTCTGCTCTAAAGGAGAAGTTTCTTCCATATTTTAGGAATGCTGTGATTGGTGTGGAAATGAGAACAAAGGAATAAAACCCAAATGTGTGGAAGACTCATGTTTATTTTTACAGAATACACGTATACATAACTACTTAGAAGTAAGACCCATTAAGTTCAATGGAACTTGCTGCCAGATAAGAGGGAATAAACATACAGCCAATAGATCTTCCTTTAGAACTACGATGCACTTAGGTTTTCCTTTTCAACTTAAAAAAGTAGCCAGAATGGATTTTTGCTATGGAAGTTCTATCATTGTTTAGTTTCTTTTTCCATTGTTTGAAAGCACATTTTGAAATTCTAACATCAAACAAACTTAAAAAGCAATTTTTAAAAGTAAATATACGCACATCAATCTCTCTGTTCCCTTTCAGGGTAAGCCATGTTACATAAAGTGCAGAAAAGTAAAAAAGTAGTAAGCAAAAGAAATTAAAGGCCAAAAAGAAAATGAAATGAATTTAATTTAAATTTACACATACACCATTCCTTAGACTAGGGGTGTCAAACTCGTGGCATCACGTTGTCACGTGACGTATTGAAACTTTCCTCCCCACTTTGCTTGTCAGATATATACTGATGGTCGTGCTCATTCAGTCTATGCGGAAGTTATTTAGGCCATACAGCTTCAGGTTTAAAACTTATTTTATTATTTACAAATATACAATAATGAACAGGGTGTCCTGTTGCAATTTGTTACCCTGACTGTATAACTCAGAGGTTGAGAGGGAGAGAAGTTCACTGTTGTCTTGCAGAGATGGAAGGAAAGAATTAGGGAAGATATCCAATTGATTTGTGGGTATGACTCCAATAAGGGAGTTCATTGGTTTATACAGTCACATGGGATGTCTGTAGACTTAGAAGACTTAACCCCTTCTGGTGCCTGGGGCATCATACGTAGGCAATATCTGACATTGCTAAACTGGGGGTGGGTGTAGCCAGCTCATGACATATCTGGCCCACGGGCCATGAGTTTTTCCCCCCTGCCTTAGACCTTTCCATTCTTTCAACTATCCTTGCTTCTATCTCATCTATACAATTTACCCTATATTGCCTTCTGTTTTCTAAGCCCTTTTTAAAAAGATCTCATCTTAATACTCCATCAAATAAAATTTACATAGACCAACATATCCTTTACTTTGTAATTTGATCTATTCTCACTAAGGAGGGAAATGAACGAAGGGGCTTAAAGAGGCTTTAAGTTGACAGTTAAACGAGTGTTTGGAACACAAAGAAAAACTCCCCAAGCTTTTAGCATTTTTGGATTCAAAGACTGCCTGCAACTTCCTGAAATTCCTTGATGAGATTTCTCTGTTTGGGAAAAAAGATCAGAAAGCATTTTCCCAGTTCCATCTCTGAGCACTCTGTCAAAATTGGGAAACCATCTCAGCATGGTGTGTACAATGCTTAGTTTGATGAACGAAGTTGTCCTTTTGAGAAACGAAAAGCAGGAAGAAAACTGTACCAGTTTTCAGAGATTTAATTAGCTCATTTATTGAGTACAAACGATTATGAGAAGAAATCTGTTCAGCTTGCCTTCTGAAGCAAATTGAATGAACCTGAAGTTTGAAAAAGGGAAAAAGAGAGCGACTATGTATGCCAGTATCTAAAATTCAATGGTTGTTTTCACAACTCAAAAAAGCAAACAACAACAACAACAACAAAACCCAGGGATGTACACATGTGAGGAATGTATGTGTAAAAATGTATTACATTATAAAAAAACCCTGTTACTTATGTGTATGTTTTAAAAAACTTGTAGTGTACTGGAGAAAGTGTTTATGCGAATCCATATATTCAGAGCAAAGGTAAAGTCAACAAATGTTGACTTTAAAACAAACTGGCAAACTGAGGTGGAAATGGGGAATTATTTTCAACCTTGGAAAAATGAAGAATCGTCTTCCAGGTAATTCCAGGAAGCAAATAAAGTAGTCCTTGACTTAGGACCACACTTAAGACCAAAATTTGTTGCTAAGCGAGACAGTCGTTATGTGAGTTTTGCCCATTTTATGACCTTTCTTACCACCATTGTTAAGTGAATCACTGTCATCGTTAAGTTAGTAGCAAGGTCATTAAGCGAATCTGTGGACTTTGCTTGCCAGAAGGTCGCCAAAGGGGATGACTTGACTCAGGGACATTACGACCGTCATAAACGTGGGTTCAGTTGCCATGTGTCTGAATTTGAATCGTGTGACCATGGAGATACTGCCACAGTCGTTAAGTGTGAAAAACGGGTCATACGCCCCTTTTTTCAGGGCCCTTGAAACTTTGAACGGTCACTAAATGAACTGTTGTAAGTCGAGGACCACCAGTATTATTGATTATATCCCTTTATTTCTTTATCAGCAAAATATAAATTTGGTATAAAATGGTTTGTCGTGAATGCGACTGTTTGAGGGCTCCTGGATTGGAGCTGAAAGGAGAAAGGGAGCAGAATGCCCCCTCCCACATGTTGGGGTAGACCAAGTGTCTTGATAGAAACACACACACACACACACACACACACACACACACACACACACACATATATGTAAAATCTATATCTATATCTATAAAAGGCAAAAGTGCTTGAAAGGACCTGCTGAATTCAGGCAACCTAACATGGGTGATGTTGCAGGCATACAAATACAAGAAAACTGCTGGCAGATTTGGGGGGCAAAGTCATAAATGTTGGCATATATAGGGTTAAATCCTATTCTCCTTCTTGAAGGGATGTGTGCAAGAACAGGCAACACAGCCCCTCCTCTGCAGAATGTTATGTATGTGGCCTTTAAAACCTAACTGGCTCAGGGTCAGCCCAAAATAGCAGCTGGTGGCATATTTTCATTAGTCATCCAGTGGGTCACTTGCCTCAGATGACTTCTCCCTCTCTCTCTCCCTCTCTCTCCCCCCGCCCTCTCTCTCTCTCTCCTGCCAAATATCTGCCTAGGGGTGCCACAGATCGTATTTCTTTAAGGGAATGTGGAGTGGGATGGAAGCGTGGGGGGTGGGGAGGAATTGCATTGAGGGAACTCATCCTCCATTGCCTTATCTCCCTCATAGACGTGACACTGTCATCAGGAGAAACGTTGGCTGCAGAACGAGAAGGTCCCACCCATGCCGAGGAAAAAGGCGCAACTGGTGATCATATTTGGGAAAAATCCCATGAAATGAGATAATTGGAGAGGAAACACAACACTGCCCCTGTAGGCTGAGAAAGTAATATATGCAAAGCAGGTTAGGCAGAAGTTTTTAGTACAGGAGGAGGAAAACAGCGTAAAATTAATTAATCAGTGGAATAATTTGCCTTCAGAAGCTGTGAATGCTCAAACACTGGAAGTTTTAAAGAAGATGTTGGATAACCACTTGCCTGAAGTGGTGTAGGGTTTCCTGTCTAAACAGGGGGTTGGACTAGAAGGCCTCCAAGGTCCCTTCCAACTCTGTTATTCCATTCTAAATCTCAAGGGGCGAAGAAGCTTAAAAGGGGCCTAAGGGAGATAGGTATCAGTATTCCTTGACCGTGATCTAGATGGGACTATTGGACTTGTAGTTGGTCTGACACTAGTTTTACAACTCTGTTTTAAAGAGAAGCTTGCAGAGGATGAAAATAAGTGGAAAAGGAATGGAAAAGGTAGAAGATAATGAAAAAAGAGGAGGAGGAGAAAGGTTAAGGCAGCTTCAACTCCTAAAGCTTCATTCATATGCTCTAAAATAGAGGATACGCCTTCATTAAGCCACAAATGCATTTCTGAATAAAAAGGAAAGGCGAGAGTGTCTATTTAATACAGTGCTTGGTAGGATAAAAGTACAATCCTGTACATGATTGGAGTTCCATGGACGTTGCTTTCAGGTTTAAAAAAAGTAGAAGGATCGCAGGCTTAATTTTTGGCATCTTGTAAAGTTGGTGTTTTCTCTCCTTCCTGGAAAGAGGATTAGAGGAAGCGAAGGAGCCAGGTGCCTCCGATGACCAGAAGCATGGGCAGAGAGATGTGAGCAGAGGGCAAGGTGGCTCCCGAATTGCAGAAATCGCCTTCGCAACACTTGAAGGTGGTGACGTATTTGATGCCCAAATAGGTCTCGGTATTGTTCTTGTCGCATTTATCCTGTGCGACACAGTCCTTCTTCTTGATGAGCTTATGACCAGCTAGGTGGAACATCAAAAGAAAGAGACATAGGGTGAGAGGTATGTACGGATATTGTTCCCTGCCACCTATACAATACCCCGTCGTTGCATTGTTGGGAACAAATAGGGCAGAAAGCAGAGCTGAGTTGGTTGATTGTTTGATATATCAAAGTTAGAGACCACCCATCTCACTCACTGTTCTAAAGTCATGCTAGGCAGGGAGGAGGGGTCAAGCGGGGAACTAGCCTTGAGTCCCTGCATAGTCTCCAAAAGCATAAGTCTAGTTCCCCGCTTGGCCCCGTCCTCCCTGTCTGGCTGTTTCCCAATACTCACAGATTGATTCTGGATGGTATACATTTTTTATTATATTTTATTATATTTTATATTATTTTGTATTATTTTATATTATTTTATATTATTTTATATTATTTTATATTATTTTATATTTTACATTTTTCATTTTATTATGTTTTGTTTTGTTTTACTTTATTTTACTTTATTATTTTATTCATTATTTTATATTTTATATTTTATTATTTGTTTTGTTTTACTTTATTTTATTTTATTTCCCTTGTCTTATATATTTTTGAACCCTGAAATAAGCGCTTGGCCTTATTGGCATGTGCTCAAAAGCCCTATTGGGCTTATTAACAGGGAATGTCTTATTTTGGGGGAAACAGGGTATTATTTTATTTTATTTTATATTTTATTATTATTCTATTTTATTATTTTTTGTTTTGTTTTGTTTTACTTTACTTTATTATTCTATTTTATTTATTTTATTTTTTATTTTATTTATTTTATTTATTTTGTTTTTGTTTTATTATTTTATTTTATTTATTTGTAAAATTGATAGGTTGCCCTTCTTACCGGAGGTAACTCTGAGCTGCTTAAAAACATAAACTTTAGAAATTATATGCCGCCTACTATCAAGCAAATTTGGGTGGCTTGCAATGTCAAAAATAGCAATATAAATGAATTAGAAGGTTTAAAAACATGAAAAACATTAGGTATTAAAAGTTAAAACGTTAAAATTAGCAACATTAGTAGGACAATGTGGAGGCAAAGGATCAAAGCATAAATAGGGTGGAAATGGAGATACACAGCATGGAGATATATACAGAGAGAGGCAGTTAAGAAGACCTCATCCCCATGCTGTCCGTCTCCTTTGTTGTTGTTTTTTATTTGCATAGTTTTAAAATTATAATTGTTTTTTCTGTGTAAGCCAGTGGTGGGTTGCCCCCGGTTCGCAAGAACCGGTAGTAAAACCGGCGGGAGGCTCCTCCCACTGACCCGGATGTCATCCAGGGATGAAATCCAGCAGGTTCTGACAGGTTCTAGAGAACCGGTAGTGGAAATTTTGAGTAGTTTGGAGAACCAGTAGTGGAAATTTTGAGTAGTTTGGAGAACCAGTAGTGGAAATTTTGAGTAGTTTGGAGAACTGGCAAATACCACCTCCGGCTGGCCCCAGAGTGGGGTGGGAATGGAGATTTTGCAATATCCTTCCCCCAGGAATGGGGAGGGAATGTGGATTTTGCAATATCCTTCCCCTGCCATGCCCACCAAGCTACACTCACCTAGCCACACCATACCCACCAAGCCATACCATGCCCACCAAGCCATGCCCACAGAACCGATAGTAAAAAAATTTGGATTTCACCAGACTTCATCATAGGTGATCTGCACATGTGCAGAAGGGTGCACAGGCATGTGAGCAAAACAAGCGTGTGGGCGCGATGCGAACTGGTAGTAAAGGTAAGTAGAACTCACCCCTGGTGTAGGCCATCCAGAGTTTCTTTATCGAGGAGATGGGCAGCATATACATTTAATAAGCAAATAAAACAAAGCTAGAATAATTAAAATTAAATAATTAAAACTTGTGGACTTCAACTCCCATAGTTTTGAGTTCTCCCAGAGAGAACTCTGGGAGTTGAAGTCCACACGTCTTAAAAGTTGCCAAGGTTGCAGAGCCCCTGGACTCTAACCATCCCTGAGCTTGCATGCTTCTCTGCAAGTCCTATACAGATTGATAGACTCAGATCTTCAAACTCTTCTGAAAAGCCAGAAGAGTGGGGGCCCGCTCCACATCTGGGAGAAGAGGCTATTTCAAAGCGGGGAATGCATGTGAAGAAGATATCGCTAAATGTTACAAATCCACACCACTTGAGTCTAAAATACTCAAACCCAAGTGGATCTTTCCTTGAATAATCTCAGGTGGCTTTGATGGTCTTAAACGGACCAAAGATGGTTGAACAGATGGACAAACATTTTGAATGCATCGATTGATGTGCATGTCTGACTATTCATGAACTGGAATAGGGCATAGCAACAAGGTCAGCCAATGAATAGGCATAGCAACTGGGTCAGCCAATGAGGGCTGTTTGGAAACAGAAACTTAAGCATGCTGTGCTGAGCTGAGAGTCTGCTGCTCTGAGCGAAGTCTGTCTGCTGAATTGAAACTGAAACTGTTCTCTCCTCTGCCTGTGTTTTCTTGTAACTACTACCACGCTGGAGAATCTGCCATTGGTATTGTGTATTTATTTCATGTGTTCTATTATATATGCAAAGCAGTGGTGAAATGTAAAATTTGTTACTACTGGTTCTGTGGCCGTGGCTTGGTGGGGGAGATAATGTGACTGGGTGGGCATGGCCAACTTTTTTTTTCTTTTAAAAGCATTTTTTCTATAACCTTAAGAGGTTGCAGAAAAAAATGCTTTTAAAAGCCTCTGACGATCCCACCTGAGCCGCGCGATCATCAGAGGCTTTTTTTTTACTTTTAAAAGAATTTTTTCAGCCGAAGAGGTTGTAGAAAAAAATGCTTTTAAAAGTAAAAAAAAAAGCCTCTGATGATCGCGCAGCTCAGCTGGGCATGGGGGAGGGGGCAGGGATTTTTGCTACCAGTTCTCCGAACCACCTGCTGCCTTCGTTACCGGATCGGGCGATCCGGTCCGAACTGGGAGCATTTTACCTCTGATGCAAAGAGAATCCTGCTGAATCAGTTATCTGTGTGCGCTTTCTGGATTTGATTGCTGCACCAAACTCTGACAGTTCATTTGGAAATCCAGGGTTGCTTATTCCACAACTACCTATAGTTAACTACATATAACTTCATAACTACATATAGGTTTTACTATATGAAGACCTATTCAGACGTATTATTCCAAGAAACAAAATTATGCCAGATAAAATTCCTGAGGGAAACAGCATATGTGGCGGAGTGGACTAATTCACTGTTATTAAGATCAGCTGCCTGCAATTACTGCAAGTTCAAATCCTACCAGGCTCAAGGTTGACTCAGCCTTCCATCCTTTCTAAGGTAGGTGAAATGAGGACCCAGATTGTGGGGGCAATAAGCTGACTTTGTATAAATACACAAAAGTATGAAGGCTATTGCTTAACGCACTGTGAGCTGCCTTGAGTCTTCGGAGAAGGGCGGCATATAAATCAAATTAAAAAAAAATTTAAAAAAAGAAAGAAAAGAAAGAAAATCCTTACCAGCACTTCCCTGGATGACAGCACAAACTTCTCCATTATTACAGGTGACAGTCGAAGTGTGGCAGGATATATCGAAAATGGTGAATTTACACTTCAGACATTGAAGAGCAGATCCTGAGATGCAAAGAAAAAGTGTTTTTTTTAAAAAAATTATTTTAAAAAGGAGGGCGATGAAATCAATTCAAGCTGGAATTCACAATACTGGGCCTATCTTTGGTGCCACCCTAATTAAAAAAATAATAATTAAGGCTAGATTTGTGCTCCTGCCTACCTATACGCGAGTAGATTAATAGGTACCACTTTGGCGTTCTGTGAGTCTTTGGTGTATAGCCATGCTGGCCACATGACCACGGAAATTGTCTTTGGACAACTGTGGCTCCCTCAGCCAAGAAATGGAGATGAGCACCCTGCCCTAAAGTCGGACATGACTGGACAGGGAAACCTTTACATTTACCTTAGAATTAAGTCATAAGTTTAAGTCATAAGTTTATTTTGTCAAGCATATATAAGATAACAGGTAAAAGTATAAACATAATTTGAATACATGAAAAAAGTAAGTGAAAAGGAATATTAGGGCAGGGACGATAGGCAGCTGATGCACTTATGCACACCCCTTACAGACCTCTTAGGAATGGGGTGAGGACATACCTATATCTGTACCTTTAAAAAAAAAAAACAAGTGTACATCTATATGGCAACTAAAACCATGATGGAACCTGATAACATTAAAATTGAAAGGAAATAAAACAAAGCAAAAGCAATCAAAACGAGAACAATATTTTTTAATGGCTGGGATGAGCCATAGGACAAAACAATGGCTCTGCAAATATACAGTAATTACTATAAAGTAAGGAAAGTATAGCCTTTTTAAAAAAAGAAAAGTCAAATACAGACAATAATACTGTTTTTCAAATAAGAAGATGTAGAAATCTGATTTTGTTATTCTTCATACACACGCTTGTTCATTCTGTTTACTTCTTTTCACTCAACCAAATTCAGCGGGAGGAAAAAAGAGAGAAAATGGTTTTCCTTTGCCTGCACAGTCATGGAATACTGTGGCTTCCCTTAAATCAGCTTTTTAAAAAACTGCTCTTAAAACACAACATTTTGTAAAAACACTGGCAGAGTGCAATTTTCTGTTTTTAATGCTCTCTCCCAGGAGAATTGCATTGAAATCTCTTTTTCCCTTCTGGCTGGTGCCTGTGAATAGATTCCCCTTCATACTTTACCATGTGTGGTGAAAAACTACGGCATGTACATTAATTAAGAGCCGTGGTGGCGCAGTGGTTAGAATGAAGCATTGCAAGCTAACTCTGGTCACTGCCAAGAGTTCGAGCCTGACGGTTGACTCAGCCTTCCATGCTTTTGAGGTCAGTAAAATGAGGAGCCAGATTGTTGGGGGCAATATGCTAGCTCTGTAAACTGCTTAGAGAGGGCTGAAAAGCACTATAGAGCGGTATATAAGTCTACATGCTATTGCTATTGCTAACTTGTGTAACTAGGTGGAAGGCATATTCTACAATTCTACTGAAATGACATATTCATGTCCTGTTGGTTAGACAGGACAATGATTGGATAAGCAGCCCCTCAGTACGCAGAAGGAATGTGGAAATAGCAAACATCTCAGAAGGGATCCTCCCTAGTTTCTTGGGCTGTAAAGTGAGGGGTGTGTATGTAGAGATGTACTTTCAAGCATGCAAGATTCATTAAGGGAACCTTACAATCAAGTAGAACTGGTACTTCTGTTGTGTTATCTTGTCTGGACTACTTCACAAGGTTGACACCGAATTGCACATTTCCAATCATCCGTTCACCAAAAGGCAAATTAAGGAGACAAGGTGTAGACATTACGTACCTATGAAGTCCTCAACTTACAATTGTTCGTTTAAATCATTCAAAGTTACTACGGCATTGAAAAAGATGACTGTTTTTCACAGTTACGGCTTTTATATCATCCCCATGATCATGTGATCAAAATTCAGATACTTGTCAACAGGTTCATATTTATGATCGTTGCTGTGTCCCCACTTCTGACCAGCAAAGTCAATGGGGAAGTCAGATTCACTTAACAACCGGGTGGCTAACTTATCAATGGCAGTGATTCACTTAACAACTGTGGCAACAAAATAGCAATAGTACTTAGACTTATATACCGCTTCACAGTGCTTTACAGCCCTCTCTTAAATGGTTTACAGAGTCAGCCTATTGCCCCCAACAATCTAGGTTCTCATTTTACTGATCTCGGAAGGATGGAAGGCTGAGTCAACCTTGAGCCTGGTGAGATTCAAATTGCCAAATTGTAGGAAGCTGGCAGTCAGCAGAAGTAGCCTGCAGTACTGCACTTTAACCACTGTGCCACCATGGCTCTTAGTCGTAGAGTGGGGCAAAACTCACTTAACAAATGTCAGAAGGTTACAAAAGGTGATGACATGACCCCAGGACACCGCAACTGTCATAAACATGAATCAGTTGCCAAGTGTCTGAATTTTGATCACATGACCATGAGGATGCTGCAATGGTCGTAAGTGTGAAAAACGGTCATAAGACACTTTTTCCCGTGTCGCTGTAACTTTGAACAGTCACTAAATGAAATGTTGTAAATCTAGGACTACTTGTTTTATATTATAGCCATTAAATAGTATCATTTTGGCTAGAAGTTATCTTGAAAACTGAAATCTATTTTGGTTACCAAGTACTCTCAGAAATTCCCCATTTGGCTCTTCCCCCATATATAGCAATTATATTTTTTTGTGGTTGCATTTAATAACATAGCAAAATGTGGACACAGATAATCCAAAAATACGTCACTTAATTCCCTGGCAAACTGGGATTAGAAAGTGACGTAGCAAGAAGTGCAACGGTGTTTCAAAACTATAGTCCTATTTTCACTGGTCCGCTGTTGAGCTAGGATTTAACTCCATGCAGCAAAGAATGGCTGTCAAAAAATGGTTCCAGTGGCTGCCCACAAGGGAGATTTATTTTTCTCCTTGGGAACAACTGTATGAATGTTAATTGTCAGAGAGTGGGAAATGATGTTGGTGGCAGGAATAAAGCAACAGGAACAATGCCGTCAAACAGCAGGGAAGCTGGAATTGGCAAGATGAGGTTTTACTTATTTTGTTTCATTTATTTGCTGTCCATCTTGTACTGAAACAACTCCGCTTCATTGTGTGCTAAATCATTGTGTGCTTGATTCATGCACATCTATTCTCAAATGCAGGTAGTCCTTAACTTATGACCACGGTTGGAACCAGAATTTCCATTGCTTAAGCAAAGCTGTTGTTAAGGGAGGTCCGATTTTATGACACTTTTCACACCTTGGTTGTTAAGCAATTTTAATTTGTAATCATGACCTGGATGACAGAGAATCTCTACAGATTTTTGTCCAACAGTAGCTGTTAAATGAACAGTTAAGGGAGCTAGGTATGTCTAGCTTATAGAAGAGAAGGGTTAGGGGGGAACATGATAAGTCTTCCAATACTTGAGGGACTGTCGTAGAGAAGAGTGGGTTGACTTATTTTCCAAAGCACTAGAGGACAGAAGAAGTAGTAATGTCTCCCCGTTAAATTTTAAGATCCAACTTGGAAATAAGGAGGAATTTCCTAACAGTGAGAACAATTAATCCACAATTAGAGCTGCAATGGCGCAGTGGTTAGAATGCAGTACTGCGCAGGCTACTTCTGCTGATCACCGGCTGCCTGCAATTTGGCAGTTCGAATTTCACCAGGCTCAAGGTTGACTCAGCCTTCCATCCTTCCGAAGTCGATAAAATAAGGACCCAGATTGTTGAGGGCCATGTGCTGACTCTAAACCGTTTAGAGAGGGGCTGTAAAGCACTGTGAAGCAGTATATAAATGATATTGCTACTGCTAATCAATGAAACAGCTTATTTCCCAGAATCGTGGGTGCTCTATCTCTGGAAGTTTTCAAGAAAAGATTGGACAGCCATTTGCCCAGGCTGATATAAGGTCATCAGCCTTGGGCAAGGGGTTGGATTAGAAGACCTCTAACATTTTTTCCAACCTTCTGATTCTATGATTCTTATAGAACTAGGTTTTTGTGATACACTATTTTTAAGCATGGGAGTTTTATACTTCTGGCCTGACCCACAGTTCTGTCTTCCCCTGAACTCCTCTTCCCTGAAAGACAGTTAACAAGTCTGGGCCAACAATATCTCCTGCCAATTTTGATGGCATTTTGCAACACAACCAGCATTAAAGAATTCACACAGAGCCTTTCTTCCAACCCCCTGCTTCCCATGCAAACACAGGCACACACATTATAATATAAGTGCCTCTTTAACATTCTGTTGCTTGAAGTTTATTTTTTTTTTAAACAGATGAAGATTAAAAACAATACCAGCATTAGAAGAGAAACAAAGAAAATGAGGAAAAATAATGAAGTAAGAAAGAAAATAGAAAGAAAAAAGGAAAGAGTTTAAAGAAATGGCTTTTGATCTTTTTGACAGTAGCTATAAATGTATTTATATTTAACTATCTAAAATTACATCTGCTTGGAGTTTATTACGCTGGCATTTTTGTCTATGTTTTTGGAATAACAGTGGTATTTCCTATACTAGCTGGGTACCCGTGCTCCGCTCTGAAACTATGTGATCGAGCTTGATAAATTGACAGTTAAAGCTTGAATATTAATCAGTAGTTACAATCGGCCTCTCTTCTCCTCTTCTCTCCCTCAGGCTTGTCCCACAGAGGCCTCTCCTATCTTATCCCCTTCTCTCCCGCAGGCTGGCCCCATTGATACTCCCCTATCACCTTCTCTCCCTCAGGCTTGCCCCACAGAGGCGTCTCCTATCTTATCCCCTTCTGGAAGGTAGAATGTCTAAACTCTCAGCCTGCAGGCCGGATAAATCATGCACTGGCCACGCCTATGCCCAAGTGGCAGTTGGAATGGAGTTCTTTTCAGGTGGGAAGGGGGAATAGAACATCTAACTCCTTAGCATCAGAGTGTGCTAATAATAATATAAGAAATACTAATGATCTGGTGGTCATTTCGAAAGATCCTTTCTTAGCGAGCCCCTAGAAGCCAAGAGGAACATACGTGCCAAATTTCAAGTTTGTAGGCTTTACGGTTCTAGAGATTTCGTGATGATGTGTGAGTGGTATTTCACTTTTATATAGAGAGATTTTTCACAGTTTTAACTGGTTTCTTCAGTATTCGTTTTATTTTGCTTTCGTCTATGCTTATATAGAAAATGAATGAGATATTAAGTCCTAATTCTTTCATAATATTTGCTGTTGGAAAAAAAGTCAGCCCTACCGGTTTTATTCTTCCCAGTTTATATATTTTGCAGAGTACAATTCATAATCTAAGTTCGCCATCTTTTTAAAAAAACCCTAGGCCTTGTTGCCTGAGCAAGAACCCTATTTATATCCTAAAAAATTGCCTGGCATTTTTTGCTTTCCTGCCAAGAAAATCTGCCCTCAAAATTGAAAATGCTAAAATCCCAAATCTTCACTGGCGTTAATGGAAGACAGACAAATGCCTGAAGTACATTTACAGCAAGAATCACACATGCCGTTTGTTCTCTGCTGGAGCAAAGCAAACAGAGCAGAGGGGGGGTTTTTTTGGAGCCCGTCAAGAGTTGCCGGAGCAAAATTTGGAAAAACAGGAACAAAATGAAGGCCTGGCCTGGAAAAAATAACGCTGCTGCAAACCACAGCTTTTTGAGGAAAACAAACTCTTCCCAAGGCCCCTGAAACTGCGTTTCCTGCTTGCTCAGGCAGCTTGTTGTTCATCTGTGTGTGTGTGTCCTCAGACTGAAGGATGGGATGGGAGGAAGAAGAGAACTTGAGCTGGTCACGCCACTTTTTCCTGCTTTCGGGGGGTGGGAGAGAAGCAGCACCTTAAGTCACCTTTTTGTACTAGGAAAACTAAAATGGTTTGTTTCTTCTTGATGCTGCCTTCTGAGGAAGAATCAGCTGAAGAGGTTGGCTGGGAGTTGAGGGAGCATACAGGTCACTTCTGCTCCCCATGATGAGTCTGTAACAGTGATCGCATTGATCACACGCTATTTTCATCTCCCCCCTTTCCCCTCGAAGAGGAAATGGTGTGCAAAAGGATTTCCTGCACATCCTGTTGGATCTGTGTTTTCGTTGGGGAATGTCCCAACCAACAAGCTAGAGAGCATGGAACGACCTATTGAGGTTACAAGTTGAAGACTGTCTGTACTGTTATCCTTCCATGTCTTTCAGCCATTTTCTAGTCTTCACTCTTCTTTGTTCTTCCAATCTTAGAATAGAATAGAATAGAATAGAATAGAATAGAATAGAATAGAATAGAATAGAATAGAATAATAGACTAGAATACTGCAAGTTCAAATCTCACCAGGCTCAAGGTTGACTCAGCCTTCCATCCTTTCTAAGGTAGGTAAAATGAGGACCCAGATTGTGGGGGCAATAAGCTGACTTTGTATAAATATACAAAAGTATGAAGGCTATTGCTTAGCACATTGTAAGCCACCCTGAGTCTCCGGAGAAGGGCAGCATATAAATCAAATTTTAAAAAAAGAATAGAATAGAATAGAATAGAATAGAATAGAATAGAATAGAATAG
>WNWU01000158.1:2040439-2055381 GCA_012654045.1 Ptyas mucosa
ATAACATAACATAACATAACATAACATAACATAACATAACATAACATAACATAACATAAAACATAAGAGTTGGAAGGGACCTTGGAGGTCTTTTAGTCCATCCTCCTGCTTAGGCAGGATACCCTACACCACTTCAGACAAATGGTTATCCAACATCTTCTTTAAAACTTCCAGTGTTGCAGCATCCACAACTTCTGGAGGCAAGTTGTTCCACTGATTGTTCTAATTGTCAGGAAATTTCTCCTTAGTTCTAGGTTGCTTCTCTCCTTGATTAGTTTCCACCCATTGCTTCTTGTCCTGCCTTCAGGTGTTTTGGAGAATAGCTTGACTCCCTCTTCTTTGTGGAAACCCCTGAGATATGGGAACACTGCTACCATGTCTCCCCTAGTCCTTCTTTTCATTAAACTAGACATACCCAGTTCCAGCAACCGTTCCTCATATATTTTAGCCTCCAGCCCCCTAACCATCTTTGTTGCTCTTCTCTGCACTCTTTCTAGAGTCTCCACATCTTTTTTACATCGTGGCGACCAAAACTGAATGCAGTATTCCAAGTGTGGCCTTACCAAGGCATTATAAAGTGGTATTAACACTTCACATGATCTTGATTCTATCCCTCTGTTTATGCAGCCCAGAACTGTCGAGCTTCAAAAGACCCTTTTGCTGTTGCAACTATTATCACTTCTCAGCTTGCCAACGAACTATGGGGGGAGGGAAGAGGGCAGATAGGTTCCAGACACCAAGATCCCAGTCGTGAGAACCAAGGACGTTTCGGCAGTTGTTTACCAGAGCCTCACAACAATACCAGGAAACTCTACTGGATGATGTGACCTGGTCCAGTAGGAGGGAGAACCTGAACTTTAACTATGGCGGTTTGCGTGGGAAATGGTTAGATCTGGTTTTGCCCTTATCTTTGCCAATATGATGTACTCAATAAAGTTTTGCATTAAGAGATTGATTCTTCTCAGCCCTGCTTGCTTTGGTTGGGTTCGTTAGTTGGAACGTTGACCAGATCTAACCATTGATTCTGGTCCAGAAAAAACTGAGACCCTTTTTTAGAGGGCTGTCCCAAAATTGTAAGGGTGGGTCCTTAAAGGAGAATACACCAGTGATGGGTTTCAAATTTTTTTACTGCCGGTTCTGTGGGTGTGGCTTGGTGGGTGTGACATGGCTTGGTGGGCGTGGCAGGGGAAGGATACTGTAAAATCCCCATTTCCTCCCAGTCAGCTGGGACTTGGGAAGCAGAGAATAGATGGGGGCGGAGCCAGTCAGAGGTGGTATTTACCGGTTCTCCAAACTACTCAAAATTTCCGCTATCGGTTTTCCAGAATTGGTCAGAACCTGCTGAAACCCACCTCTGGAATACACTGTGCATTTTCTCAATGTCTATGGAGATTCTCAATCATCCAGGACAAAGCACTAAAGGTGCTTTTTCCAAAAGGCAACTGGACTTTCTTGGTGTTTTCTTTGAAAACGTTTCACTTCTCATCTGAGAAGCTTGTGCTATAGTAGTAAGCAATGCATATGTGCTAACAGTGACTTAAGGAACTGGCAAATAAAGATAGTTTACAAAATAAAAAGTATGAATTGTAAAGAAATCCAGAACAAACCAATGAATAATGAATTGCAGGAAATGAATTGCAATAATAATGAATTGCAGGAAAAGAACACCACACATTTAGACTATTGGTTTCAGTACAGTGCTACCAGAATGTATCAAATCCAATTGACTGAATGGCAAAGTTCCCTTTGTTTCCTAGGAGGTTGGCTGAAATTTCTTGTTGGTTTAAACCAGGATGGGGAGCTATAGCCCCTTTAGGACTTGCGGACTTCAACTCCCAGAATTCCTGAGCCAGCAAGTCCTATCCTAAAGTCCCACCATCTTGTTCCCACTCTCCCCATCTTTTTTATTGGGCCACAGTAATTGGATCTTCAGAGTATTTTATTTATGTGTTGTAGCTTTTGTAAAGTTTTTATCATTTTAAGATTGTAAGCCGGCCAGAATTGCCCTGTGGTAAGATGGGCAGCCAATAAATTTTACAAACAAACAAATACAAACATCAAACCTATTTTGCTAATTTTGCATATCTAAAATTCATAAAAGGGCTGAGAAGCAGCAATGACATTAAAAAAAAATCACTTGTGGAGATGATAGGGAGGTAAGAATTTGTATTTGAGAAATGAATCTGGCCTGGTTAAGCAGGTTGAAGTAGAAATTTATATTTATTTTTTTAAATTTAAAGTAGCCATCCTTTTCATTGCTGTGGCTCTGGATGACTTACAAAGTTGAAAATCCAAGAAACAATACAAAGGCAACCCCAAAAAACCCAACAGTAAAACCATTAAAAACCTTATGATTAAAACCCTTAAAATATTCACAAATGTTATTTGTTTGGTTGTCAAGTTTCCGGGCTACCCAACTCTAGGGGGAAAAAAAATCTGTGTGGCTTTATGAGATCAAAAATACGACATTATACATAAAATAATCCAGAACATAATATAAATGAGCATATGAGAAACCACAAAATCCACATGGGGGAAAAAAACAGGTTTTCAAGGCAGGCAAGATAGGAAGAAGGTATCATATTGATTTTTGGGGGCAGGGGAAGTTTATTCCAAATGACAGGTATACAACTGACAAGATCTACTTTCTGGGTCCCAGTAGTTCGCATTGTTTAAATGAAGCAAGTTCATCCTCTTGCAGTGAATAGGACAGATACTCCCTCAATAGCTAGGTCAGTGATCGCTAACCTTTTTGCCATTGCGTGCTAGGAAGGGAGGGTGGGGGAGGTTCTTGCATGCACGTGCCCACATCCATAATTCTAAGCGCCCCACGCATGTGCGTACAACCCCCCTCCCCCTGCTCCTGGCACGCAATGGCCCGAGACTCCTAGAGAGGCTCTGGAGGCTGGGGACAGCAAAAAATGTCACTTCCTGTCCAACTGGAAGTTGGGAAATGGGCTGTTTCGGGCCTCTGGAGGGCCTCTGAGGGGATGGGGAAGGCTGTTTTCGCCATCCCCAGATGCATAGACAGGATCTAGAACCAGATGAGAAAGGAAAACAGGCCTTCCCCACTACTCCAGGCCCTCCGGAGGCAGGAAACAGCCTGTTTCCCTACTTCTGGTAGGCCCAGAAGGCCTGAAAATCAGCTGGCTGAGCTGGCGTGCCAGGCAACATGGCTCTGCGTGCCACCTGTGGCACGCATGCCATAGGTTTGCCATCATGGAGCTAGGTCCTCTGCTATTTAGGAAGTTTTAGGAGATAACTACTACCTTGAATTGCATTTGGAAACCTGTGGAGCTCCCATAGCAGGAGTGCTCCATAAGAATTATGTTAGTCTACATGACCTAAGTATCAGACAGCACACTGGAAAGGAGTTACATGAAGAAAGTTCTGGTCAAATCTCAACCATGGTTTTAACACTCTAGAAAACTTCCTCTTCACATTTAGAAAGACTGCATTTTCCATTTGATTGTTCCCAAGAGGGATTAGAAAAAATAACTTATGTTAAATTATGATCTGCACATGGTGATTGGGAAGATATGATAGAACTTCAAAAGTTTCAAGAACTGTTGCATAGAAGAAGGAAGATTTGAACTCTTGCCCTAGAGTAGGGCTGTCAAACTCTCGGCCTGTGGTCTGGATGCGTCATGCGCTGGCCACACCCACACCCTGTTTATCGAAGGGTGAAAAAGTCCCGAAATGTCACGTGACACCACTGTGATGACGTGAGTTTGACACCCCTGCCCTAGAGGTTAGGAAATAATTGCTGGGTTGATGGTCTAGACCAGGGGTCTCCTACCTTGGCAAGTTTAAGACTTGTAAACTTCAACTCCCAGAAGCTTTGCTGGCTGAAGAATTCTGGGAGTTGAAGCCCACAGTTGAAGAGCCTTGGATAGTACAGTGGTCTAAAGCCCTGTTATTAACATCAGCTGCCTGCAATTATTGCAGGTTCGAATCTCACCAAGGCTCAAGGTTGACTCAGCCTTCCATCCTTTCTAAGGTAGGTAAATTGAGGACCCAGTTTGTGGGGGCAATAAACTGACTTTGGATAAATATACAAAAGTATGAAGGCTATTGCTTAGCGCATTGTAAGCCGCCCTGAGTCTCCGGAAAAGGGCGGCATATAAATCAAAAATTAAAAAAAAAACAAAACAAGTCTTCAACTTGCCAAGGTTGGGAGACCCCTGGTCTAGACTCTAGCAGTGGATTCTGCTCTAGGAGTTGGGTAGTGCTAGACACTTCTATCCAACTTCATGACCCTACGTGCTAAAAAAATAAAGATTTGTCATTGGGTGCAGAGTTGACTATGAAGAACATTCTGCAGTATCATAATTGCACAGCTGAAAAAACATGTCTACAGGGGCTGGGTTCCAATTAGATGGCTTATCCTGATGACTAATTTAACCCATGTTCTGAGTTCATATCATATATCAACCCACAATTATTATTTTTTTGTGGGTTTACACAATTTTATAAGCCATGGAAACAACACCCCATTATCAAGATTAAAACCATTCTTAGCCTTACAACTGTGCAGTGCTTTGGATTCAGTCTCCAGAAGGTGCTTCTGAATGCAAAGGAGGGGAGATACCACAAAAGAGAGCAGACACCACTCCTATCTGCAGTACCTTAAAACTCAACAGAGGACACAATTTCTTTGGGATGTTATAGACCAGTGCTACAAGGGCACTTCAGAGTATTTTCCAGAGTTCAAATTGGAACTGCTGCATGTCTGTAGCTCACATATTAGAATAACAGTGTTGGAAGGGACCTTGGAGGTCTTCTAGTCCAACCCCCTGCTTAGGCAGGAAACCCTACACCACTTCAGACTAATGGCTGTCCAACATCTTCTTAAAAACCTCCAGTGTTGGAGCATTCACAACTTCTGGAAGCAAGTTGTTCCACTGATTAATTGTTCTCACTGTCAGGAAATTTCTCCTTAGTTCTAGGTTGCTTCTCTCCTTGATGAGTTTCCACCCATTGCTTTTTGTCCTGCCTTCAGGTGCTTTGGAGAATAGCTTGGCTCCCTCTTCTTTGTGGCAGCCCCTGAGATATTGTTGTATGTTGTAGTGTGAACCAACCAATGTTGGCTAGCCTTCTATCTGCTAGATGTCTAGGATCTGTTTCTTCATTTTGTATTCTTGCTTTTACAATATAGGCTGTTCAAAGTCCCTTGGGGTTGGATGTCCTCCAAATTATGTAATTAGTTCAATCCATCTAGGGCAGGGGTCTCCAAACTTGGCAACTTTAAGACCTGTGGACTTCAATTCCCAGAATCCCACAGCCAGAGGAATTCTGGTAGTTGAAGTCCACAAGTCTTAAAAGTTGCCAAGTTTGGAGATCCCTGATCTAGACCATTCATCCAAGGATGAAGATGGTTTTGAAGAATAGTTTCATATTATTAATTCTGTGACAACATAGGTCACATATATTATTTTTCAAACTGAAAAAAAATATCACCCATCTACATATAAAAATCAATGTTCCCATTGAAATGCGTCCATCAAAGGGTCTACAAAAACTCAATTCAGGAAATCCTTGAGTTACAGCATCAATTGCACAACCATTTGAAGTTATAACGGCACTGAAAAAAGAGATGTAAGAAGCCCCACTCCTTACAGGGGTCCCCAAACTTGGCAGCTTTAAGACTTGTGTCTTAAAGTCCACAAGTCTTAAAGCTGCCAAGTTTGAAGACTACTGTTCTAGAAGAATTAAATATTTTGGGAAATATTAAAAAGGCAGGATAAAATAGTTCCCCAAAGGAGAAATAAAAAAAAATCTTAAGGGAGGCAGAAACCAGCCCCAGTTTCCCAAGCAGAAACTGAGGAGGCCAGCTCTTAGGAATGCAGATTTGGTAATCCGCTCAGAAAGACTGGGTCAAGACAGAAACTCAGATAAGCAAGAAACAAAAGGTTGACAAAAGTAGCTCAGACAAGCACCTAGGACCGTGATGGCGAACCTGTGGCACGCGGAGCCATATCAGTGGGCATGCAAACTCAGCTCCGGCGCCCATGCGTGTGCTGGACAACTGATTTTTGGGCCTTCCGGTCCCACCGGAAGTCGGCAAATGGGCCATTTCCGGCCTCTGGAGCGGGGTGGGAAAGGCCGTTTTCGCCCTTCCCAGGCTCCTAGAAAGCCTCTGGAGCCTGGGGAGGGCAAAAAACAGGCCTACCAGGCCCACCTGGCCATCACATGCCAAAAATGAGGGGAGCGCAGGGGTGTCGCGCATGCATGCACAAGGGGTGGGGCGCATAGAATTATGGATGCAGGGACATGCGCGTGTGACTCCCCCGCGCTCCCCCCGCTTTTGGCACACGATGGCAAAAAGGTTAGCCATCACTGACATGGGTTTGCATTTTCCCCTTTGCCTATAGAGCCAGCCATGACCCCATAAGAATCTGACAACAGCCAATAGAATATTAAAGGACATGTTCTGGAACAGGAAACTCAAATACAAAGCCCAAAGAAGGTATAAAACCCAGCCACTCTTAACTCCATTTTGTCAGTTGTCCCAGAATCACATGCAATTGATGGTTCTGCTTCATCAATGAATGGAACCTTTCTTTCCAATCAGCCTCCAGCCACCATTTTATTTCCAGTGCCTTTCTTCAGGCTTGGAACTGAACCTGTGTTCTGACCTAGACTCCCTTAAAAAGCAGGGAGCAGGAAGTGATCCCGGCAAAACTTCTTTTATTTACACGACTGTGAATTACTTTCATTCACAGTCAACAAGGCTTGTCCAAACAGTTTTGATAAACAGATAAACAGTTATCAACAGTATTGATATTTATCAATATACCTTATCTCGTTTGGCAAGCTGCCACGCAACTTGTTTCCAAGTGCAGAGTAAAGCAAACTTGGCACAGAGTCTCTTAAAGTCACGAACAGACCTTTCCACTCCTGAAACGACCAACCGAATGAATGAATTGTTTCCTGCAAAAGCCACTCCCCATTCGCTCCTCTTTTGTTTCCTATGGGAGGGGCCAATCATCTCCAAGAAGTGGCTTTACTCCCAAGTCGACCCTGCTTTCTGAGTTGTTCTTGTCTTCTGGCAGCTCTGCGCATGCGCACACTGGGAACAGGCTCCAGCTGTTCCTCTGCCTCACTGCTGTCTAGCTCCCTCTCTGCCTCTGACGCAGAGCACTCGTCTGAGCTTTCCCCAGCCCCCAGGACTGGCCCATGGTCCTCCCCAACCTTCTTAGTGTCTGACTCTGCTGCCTGCTCCGCTGGCTGCCGGGCGGGCCACAACAACCTGGATATTTCTTCCAACAGTGACTTATGGCTGGTTTTCACACTTACAACTGTCGCAGTAGTTTTTTTTTTATGGCAAATACAGGTAGTCCTCAACTTATGACCACAATTGAGCCCACAATTTATGTTGTTAAGTGAAAAATTTGTTAAGCATACCATTTTAAGACTTTTCTTGCCACGTTTATTAATTGAATCACTGCGGTTGTTAAATTAGTAAACATGGTTGTTAAGTGAACCTGGGTTCTCCATTGGCTTCGCAGGCCAGGAGGTAGCAAAATGACCTCTGCAACCATCATAAATATGAGTCAGTTGTCAAGAATCTGAATGTAAATCAGCTGCCGCAATGGTTGTAAGTGTGAAAAATGGTCATAGGTCACTATTTTCAGGGCCGTTGTAACTTTGAACTGTCACTAAATGAACTGTGATAAGTTGAGGACTATCAGTATGACTTTCTTAGCAATTTCTGTTCCCTGATATAGATACTATTTACCGTATTTTTCAGATTATAGAACGCACCTAAATTTACAGGTGGAAAACAAGAAAAAAATAGTTTTTGGCTTCTGCGCCAGTGGTGGGTTGCCCCCGGTTTGCACCGGTTCTATAGAACTGGTAGTAAAACCAGCAGGAAGCCCCACCCACTGACATCACCAAAATGCTTCTGCGCGCGCGCGCGTGAAGCAAGCACATGCGCGCGGCCCTGCTGCAAACCGGTAGTAAAGGTAAGTAGAACCCATCCCTGTTCTGCGCGTTGCGTTTTTGCCCTCCCAGGCCTCCAGAAGCACTCTGCAGTGCTCCACACGGCCCATTTGGTGAAAATGGGACCTGCAGAGCACTGCAGAGTGCTTCTGGGAGCCGGGGAAGGCAAAAATGTGACGTGCGGAGAATTCGGGAGGCCAAAAATGTCCGTATTCAGTCTGTTTTGTTGTTGTTAGTTGCAAAGTCGTGTCCGACCCATCGCGACCCGATGGACAACATTCCTCCAGGCCTTCCTGTCTTCTACTATCCTCTGGAGTCCATTTAAGCTCACGCCGACTGCTTCAGTGACTCCATCCAGCCACCTCATTCTCTGCCGTCCCCTTCTTCCTTTGCCCTCAATCTTTCCCAGCATTAGGCTCTTGTCCAGTGAGTCCTTCCTTCTCATTAGGTGGCCAAAACATTCAGTCTATAAGATGCACCTAAATTTTCACCCACTTTTAGGGAGAAAAAAGGTGCGTTTTATACTCCGAAAAATACAGCATGTCAAGACTTCATAAAATTTCAAGTTCAACCATCAGGCTTTCCTCAAAGGATCCTGGTAATAGTAGTTTTGGAAAGAATTAGCTGAAGAGACATCCCAAGATAAGCCCGCCTCTGAGAACTACAATTCCCAGCCTTCCCTTGGGAGACAAAATAGCTATTCTAGCAGTTCATCTCTACAGGATTAGACATGCGTCTTGTTGTAATCCTCTGATTACACCTTCAAATCCACGTAAGATGGCCTGCTTGGACTTGCCTATTTCTTTTTACCACAGAAGTGAAGAAAATACACACACACACACACACACACGCACACACATAAAATGTCGAACAGCAGGGTGTGGTTGTGTCTAATAGGAAGGACTTAACCAAATGAATTTCATTAAAAAGGATCATACAGTGAGGTGCCAAGGAAATGAAAAGGGTGGGTAGGGTTTTATGTGTCTGAATCATCAGTAAACATACAGCTTTGCCGAATTTGGGGAAAAGATCATCCACTCAACTATATGATGGGTTTTTTTTTTTAATTGTCAGCAACAACTAATAATCAGATGTGGAGTAAACGCACTTATGAAAGTTACGAAAACAAGGAAGAAAGCAGTTTTGTTTTGTGAAGTGATAAATGGGCTGGAGAGATTGTGTGTGGGAGAAAAATGCAATTTATGAAACTTCTTCTGAGAGGTGTAAGGGATTTTCGAGAGCGTCGTTGGCATTCCTGTGGAAAGGGTGGGGGAACCAGGAGTGGTTGGGTTGGGTAAATCCACAGAAGAAGAGTTAAAATATAGGGAGTCCTTGGCTTACGACCTCCATTGAGCCCAACATTTCTGTTGCTGAGTGCGACAGCGGCGAAGTGAGTTTTGCCCCATTTTATGACCTTTCTTGCCACCGTTGTTAAGTGAATCACTGCAGTTGCTAAGTTAGTAACACTTTTTCTATACAGGTGGTCCCTCGACTTGCAAGAGTTCATTTAGCGACCGTTCGAAGTTACAATGGCACTGAAAAAAGTGACTTATGATCATTTTTCACACTTTAAGACCGTTGCAGCATCCCATGGTCACCTGATCAAAATTCAGATGCTTGACAACTGACTCAAACTTTTGACGTTAGCATGTCCCAGGGTCATTCTTCTGACAAGCAAGGTCCATGGAGAAACCAGTTTCATTTAACAACCGTGCTATTAATTCGACAGTGATTCACTTAGAAATGCGGCAGGAAAAGTCGCAAAGCAGGGCAAAACACACCGAGCTACACCTATTTTGGGATCAACTGTGGTCGTAAGTCGAGGACTACCTGTATTGTTACATTTCAATTGAGATCTGGTGAAAAGTTTGCTCCTGTTTATACTTAGAAAGAAAAGAGTCTACGATTTAACAAAACATATTTTGGTTTTCCCACAGAACAATGGTAGAAGAACAAAATAGGCATTGATTGATTTTCTTGTTATTCATATAGTCTCAGGTCTGGAACAATCAGACCTCACACCCCTATAGACCATTCATGGTTCAGGGGTGGAGGCATCTAAATATTTGCCTGCTATCCACCTGTTTTTCATCACCGGTGAATGGAAAACAATTTGCTCTTTTCACCGTTTTTGCCATGACTGTCCTCGGAATCACAGGAGGAGAACGGGCATGCCCAACTTTCTAGATAACTCTTGCTTCAGGTTCAAAAAGGGGCAAGGTGAAAGCCTCCTCATCCAGTGATTACACGGTAAATAATACCATAATGCCATTTATCTGGGTAGTTGCCACGGAGAAGTGGCAATCCTTATCAAAGGAAGAGGAACCTCACCTCGGTACATTCTGTACAGAAGAGTGTTGCCTCTTAACCACTGGTGAAATCCAAATTTTTTTTACTACTGGTTCTGTGGGTGGGGTGTGGCTTGGTGGGTGTGGCAGGGGAAAGGATACTGCAAAATCCCCATTCCCTCCCCACTCCTGGGGGAAGGATATTGCAAAATCTCCATTCCCACCCCACTCTGAGGCCAGCCAGAGATGGTATTTGCTGGTTCTCCGAACTGCTCAAAAATTCCGCTACCGGTTCTCCAGAACTTATCAGAACCTGCTGGATTTCACCCCTGCTCTTAACCCTTCTTAGCATTAGTTCAGGGATGTCAAACTCTGCACCCGCTATGCCAGAGATGAAATCCAGCAGGGTCTGACAGATTCTGGAGAACCGGTAGCGTAAATTTTGAGTAGTTTGGAGAACTGGCAAATACTACCTCTGACTGGCCCCAGAGTGAGGTGGGAATGTAGATTTTGCAATATCCTTCCCCTGGAGTGGGGTAGGAATGGAGATTTTGCAGTATCCTTCCCCTGCCATGCCCACCAAGCCACACCACACCCACCAAGCCACACCCACAGAACCAGTAATTAAAGAAATTTGGATTTCACCACTGCCCCATGCTCTTTTTCACTGGCAGAGGGCTGCAGGAGGCCATCCAAACTGAAAACAGAGTGCCGGTGGGGGGTGGGGGGGGGCATGGACATCCCTCCCGAGCTTTGTTTTCGCTGGCAGAGGGCTATCAAAACAAACTAAAAACAACAAAAGGGGAAACGTTTCCCCTTTTGCATCTGAGAATGCAAGAAGAGACAGGATAGGAGAAAGGGAAAGCAGAAAGACAAAGAAAAAGAAGGAAAGATGGGAAGAGAGCAAGGAAGGAAAAATTAGGAAAGAGGAGAAGGAAGAAGAAATGAGAATGAAGAGGGAAGGATAAAGAAGGAAGGAAGGAAGGAAGGAAGGAAGATTATGAGAATGAGGGAAGGTCTCAGGAAAGTCCTGCCTTAGCACTTGGCCACCACAGGTACCCCTGACACAAGTCCCGTGTCACGCCCACCATGAACACGCCCCAGCCACACCCACTATGGCCATGCCCAACCCCCGGCCATGCCCAACCCCCAGCCACGCCTAACCCTCAGCCACAACCAACCCTCAGCCACAACCAACCCTCGGCCATGTCCTCAAAGGTCAAACACAACCTTGATGTGCTCCTCAATGAAATCAAGTTTGACACCCCTGCATTAGATGAACATTTGATCTTGATTTAGATTGCCAGGCAGTAAAAAATGAGTGATGAGAATATTTCTGGTTGGGATATCCAAGATCTAATTGCAGGTTTTCATTGAGTTCAACCTGAAGGTTAGTATTTGGGCCACTGAAATTCTGGCAAATGCTGAGATCTGTGTGCTTTCTTACAACAGGAATTGATCGACTGGCTTGTCCCCCTAAATCTGACTGACATTGTGGACTGAGAGAGAGTCACTGGCCAAAACTCACCCAGCCAGCTTTCATGCCTAAGACAGGCCTAGAACTCATGGCCACAACATGCCCTAACCACTAGGATCCCCTCCCCCCCACTTCTTTGACTTTCATTAGTTACGTGACCTCTCAAATATCAACCTTGAACGTCTTGTTCTGGTAGACCAGTAGAAGTTGTTTTATAAGGGGAGACATGATAGCAGTGTTCCAATATTTGAGGAGCTGCCACATAAGAGGAGGGGGTCAAGCTATTTTCCAAAGCACCTGAAGGCCAGACATGGAATAATGGATGGAAACTGAACAAGGAGAGATTCAACCTGGAAATAAGGAGAAATTTTCTGACAGGGAGAGCAATCAACCAATGGAACAGAAGAACTTCAGAAGTTGTGGGAGCTTCATCCCTGGAAGCTTTCAAGAAGAGACTGGACTGCCATCTGTCAGAAATGGTGTGTGTGTGTGGGGGGGGATCGGACTAGATGACCTACAAGGTCGCTTCCAACTTCTGTTAATCTGTTGATTTAATAAAGTTTCCTTCGAGTTAATAAAGATAAAGGTTTCCCCTGTCCAGCTGTGTACAATTCCAGAGGGTGATGCCCATCTCTGTTTCTTAGCCAAGGAAGCTGCCATTGTCCAAAGACATTCCTGAGGTTACTTGGCCACCATGACCCTGAAGTGCATGGAATACTGTTACCTTCCTCTGAGGTGGTACCTATTTATCTACTCACATTTTCATGCTTTTGAACTGCTAAGTTAGCAGGAGTTGGGGCAAATAATGGGAGCTCACCCTCTCATGCAGCACTTGGGTCTTAAACACAGGCTATCGGTTTTCCAGCTGACAACTCAGGGTCTTTAACCACTGAGCCACTGAGTTAATGGTGGTTTCAATATTTTTGAGATAAATTGGTAGGAGGATCAATCCCACTTCTGCCAACCTTTTTTAATGTTCGCCAGTGGCAGAATTCAATTTTTTTTACTACCGGTTCTGTGGGTATGGCATGGTGGGTGTGGCGTGGCTTGGTGGGCATGGCATGGCTTGGTGGGCGTGCCAGGGGAAGGATACTGTAAAATCTCCATTCCCACCCAACTCCAGGGGAAGGATACTGCAAAATCCCCATTTCCTCCCGATCAGCTGGGACTCCGGAGGCAGAGAATAGATGGGGGCAGAGCCAGTCAGAGGTGATATTTACTGGTTCTCCGAACTACTCAAAATTTCCGCTACCGGTTCTCCAGAACTGGTCAGAACCTGCTGAAACCCACCTCTGCTTCGGACCACAAAACCCAAAAGATTTCACGAGGCTTCGCTTTCACGCACAATGTAGCACCATAAAAAAAAAAAAGAATATTCCTTTTGGATGAATTAACATTTTGGTTGTATCGTCAACCTTCAGGATTCCACCTCAAGCATAATCCTTTCCAAGAAAACACCTGCGTATACAGATTAAACTTTATACCCTCCTCCCCCCCCAAAAAAACTGCAGATAGTAAAATCCAGGATGCATTTCAGACTGAAGAAAACTATTTGCTTTAAGTAGCCTCTCTTGATTTGGGGGCTTGGGTGTGTCAAATTATGTCTAGGACATTTTGGAAAACAATGGCCACAGATCCCACCAGTGGTGGATTCCTTCCGGTTCGGCCCGGTTCGACTGAGTCGGTAGCGGTGATGATATGATGTCACCGAACTGGTTCTGCCACTCCCGCCCCGCCCACCCCCACGTTCTTCTTATCTTTTATTTGGCCCCACCCCAAATCTATTGCTGCGTCCTGAGTCCCAGCTGATGGCTAGGGGAAAAAAAACTGTTTAAACTCTTGCCCCTCTTCAAAGGGCCACCCTACAGCTGATCAGTGTTAAAAGAAAACAAATGAGTAGACCGGTGCCTGCAAAAATACATGAGTAGATCAGTGCCTGCAAAAAATAAATGGGTAGATCGGTACAGCTCTGCAAGCAGTTAAAAGCCTGGTAGATCAGTACCTCTGCTAAATCCTAAAGAATTGTCACATGACCATCAAGCCACGCCCACAAAATAAGCCACGCCGACAGAACCGGTAGTAAAAAATTTAGAACCCACCCCTGGATCCCACCCCCTTCGAGCAGAATAATTAGGACAAAGGATTTGGGGGAATCATGAGTTTTTGGTAGGAATGGCTGGGGTTATGAGGCAAAAAAACAACAACACAGGACCACTTTTAAGCCAAACCAAACCCTGATCATAAGGCTTCTTATGTAAGAAGAATGTTGTTTACAAGTAGGGTACTTCAAAAGAATGGCACATGGAGCTCCAAGGCTGGTTGAGTGACCACACCCATATCCACAGGAAAGCTGGAGAAGATATTTGCTAGAGATCCTCTTGCCTACATTAATCATGCCGAATGGAGCGCAGCCCACTGATATATTACATAGACTGGAGTTCCCCCAAAAATAACATGTATACTTCTCGCTTTTGTTTGGTGGATGTAAAAAAATAGTTCCACACCCAAACAAATTTGATGACTCCAAATTTTCTTCACTGGTGCTTTCCTTCTTCAATTGTTGCAGCCAAAGAAAGCTCTGGATGCAAATCCTTTCCCAGGGCAAACAGGTTTATTTAATTATCTCACCTGTTTCTTTATGATATTGTTAGCCTGCAGCCACGGAAACTTTCTTGGGAGGTGGTTAAGTTATGAAACTGTTACTCAGGCTCTCCTCTCCGATCTTCTTAAAGAAGGTATTTCCACATCAGACAAAACCAGCATTTACCAACACCGTGGGGAGAGGCAAGTAAATTCCTGTCTGAATTTAGGGCTGTGTGAGGTTTTGTAACTAGATCACCCCCCCCCCCCCCAAGTTCTATTTTTAAACTGCAGGTCATTTGCTATAAACTTGATTTGCTGTCTTGGGGTCTGGGAGGAAGTGCTCAAAACATTTTTTTCCCCTTGATGGATTTAAGTTCGCCCTTTTTTTTTTTTAAAAAAAAATCTAAATTAAGTCTTTCATTGACTTTTGAACATTTCATGGCTAGGAGAAAACACATTTCGGCCGAGTTCTGTTTCCAATTTCACCTGGTTTTTTTTTTAAAGAACAATGAATCTGTTGCACAACAATAATTGTCGCTATTTAGGAATGTCACCAAACAATACATCAATTTAGGGTGAAACAATGATATTCTCACTTCCATATATATATATATATATATATATATATATATATATATATATATATA
>WNWU01000158.1:2061615-2074876 GCA_012654045.1 Ptyas mucosa
TATTATATTATATTATATTATATTATATTATATTATATTATATTATATTATATTATATTGATAATAATTATTATTATTTCCCTGTAGAACAAGTCTGAGTGAAAACAGCTGAGAAACGGTGCCAGGGAAGTAGAGGAATTCAGAAAGAAAAATCTGAACATCATTTTCGGTTTAAGGGGGATATCAGATATTTAGCCAGCTATCTACTTTGCCCCGATAGAAACTAAAGATCTGATACAAACTTGGAGGCCATTAAATCTATTTTTTCCCTCTCTGTGGCTAGGCAGAAAGAAATCTCAAGGGATCACCCACATAGAAGAGCTATAATTTGATTCTTACGTGTTTTTATGAGCTTCTTGTGAAATGCGTCATGCTACTGTGCTCAAATAAAACCATGTTTTTTGCAAATCCTTGTAAATCTATGTGAAAAACAGGTTTGCAGTTACTCATAATTTTCTCTACCAACGAAACCTGTCTACAATTTTTTCAAAGTTGATCTTTTCCTTTTCTAGTGATCGTGGATTTAGGTCCATTCCACTGGATTATGATGGAGTCCTTGTTAATGTGTTGCCCCCAGTTGGTTATACTCTGAAGTGGGTCACTTTTACAGCCCAAGACTGGATTAAAACCCCATAGATCCTTGATGGGAAGTAATATTTACAGTCAATCCCCTCTTCTCTGTGAAAGGCCCTCAGATATCTAGGGGACTGGAGACTAGTCTGATGAAAAGAAGGACTAGGGGTGACATGATAGCAGTGTTCCAATATCTCAGGGGCTGCAACAGAGAAGAGGGAGTTAAGCTATTCTCCAAAGCACGTGAGGGTAGGACAAGAAGCAATGGGTGGAAACTAATCAAGGAGAGAAGCAACCATTTGTCTGAAGTGGTGTAGGGTTTCCTGCCTGAGAAGGGGGTTGAACTAGAAGCCTTCCAAGGTTCCTTTCAACTCTGTTATTCTATTCTATTCTATATTGGAAGACAATTATCACATTCCCTCCCTCCCAATTCTTCTCTTTGATAGGCTAGACCAGGGGTATCAAACTCAAGGCCCGCAGGCCCGATCTGGCCCTCAGAGTGTTTAGATCTGGCCCACGGGACTGCCCTGGAAACAGTGAAGGACGAGCCCGCAGTGCAGGGGTGAAATTCAACAGATTCTGATAGGTTTGAGAGAACTGGTAGCGGAAATTTTGAGGAATTCGGAGAACTGGCAAATATGACCTCTGGCTGGCCCCAGAATGGGGTGGGAATGGGGATTTTGCAGTATCCTTCCCCTGCCACGCCCACCAAGTCACACCATGCTCACCAAGCCACGCCCACAGAACCGGTAATAAAAAAATTTGAATTTCACCACTGCCGTGGTGCCTCTGCCAGTGAAAAGGGAGTTCAGTAGGGCCATGCTTCACCCTCCTGTACTCCGTTTTCAGCTGCGACGGCCTCCTGCAACCCTCTGCCAGCAAAAATGGAGTTTTTGCTGGCAGAGCACTCGGTACCCCCGACACAAGTGACATTGAGCTGGCCACTGCCACCCTGGCCATGCCCTCGTGTCCCCCTGAGGTAAAACACAACCCTGATGCGGCCCTCAATGAAATCGAGTTTGACGCCCCTGGGCTAGACATATTTAGCTCCCTCAACTGTTCATTGTATGATTTAGCTTCCATACTCTTTATCATCTTTGTTGCTCTTCTCTGCATGCTTTCTAGGGTCTCCGCACCTTTTTTTATATTGTGCTGGTCAGAACTGTATGCATTAGTCCTCACGAATGGCCTCACGAACGCAGTATAAAACAATATTATCAATTCTCGTGAATCTGTAGGGACTTGTTTACTCAATTGCCGGGAGTCAAGAATGACTTGAAAATGTATGCAGACATGCGTGCACATTAGAGGTGGGTTTCAGCAGGTTCTGACTAGTTCTGGAGAACCAGTAGTGGAAATTTTGAGTAGTTCAGAGAATCAGTAAATACCACCTCTGACTGGCCCCGCCCTCATCTATTCTCTGCCTCCCAAGTCCCAGCTGATCAGGAGGAAATGGGGATTTTACAATACCCTTTCCCTGGAGTGTGGTAAGAATGGAGATTTTACAGTATCCTTCCCCTGCCACGCCCACCAAGCCATGCCACACCCACCAAGCCACACCCACAGAACCATTAGTAAAAAGATTTGAAACCCACCACTGGTGCACATGTGCGCATTTACTCACATGCGCACACATACGCAACCACACCTTCCTGAAGATCTAAGTTCCCAGTCCAGCACCTCCACCACACCATCAGATTGCCCCTTTGGTTGAGAGAGAGGGGAACTAGCTCCAAGCCCCCCAGGAGATTGTGTGATGGAGGAGGACTAAAATGTGTGTCTCCCTGTCCTTAACCACTATACCACATTGGTTTCCCTTTAATCAGAATAGAGTAATATTTGAGAGCCAGTTCGATCTAGCATGGAAGGAACCCAGGTTCGTAAATAGGAGACCACGAGTTCTCATCCAGTCTTAGACACAAAGCCAGCTGGGTGACCTTTCCCATGGAGGAGGAGGAGGAGGAGGAGGAGGAGGAGGAGGAGGAGGAGGAGGAGAAGGAGAAGGAGAAGGAGAAGGAGAAGGAGAAGAACCCAAAACAACACTGATTCAAAGGAACACATTCTCTATGAGAATAATTGTGGGAGACAAGAGGAGGAGGAACCACAGCAGAGGCAATGTGAGATAAGAGGTGTCTCAGCCCACAGAAGGAATGAGGAAGGAGAAGTCATCTCAGAAGGGACCCTCCCTAGTTTTCTGGTAAGTAAAGGCAAGAGAGGGGAGAAGTGCTTTCAGACTTGCAAGATTCTGTTAACGCAACCTTACAATAAAAGGTAATGTTGATATCATGGTTTGGTTTCTTGCCTGAACTACCTTGAAGGACTGACTCCTGAAGACATGCCTCTATTTCAGCTCACAGTTGTCTGGATTCAAACAGCTTCTGAATCACATATACAAATATTTTCTGAGTTTAAATATACATCCACGTCAGAGGTGGGTTTCAGCAGATTCTGACCAGTTCTGGAGAACCGGTAGCGGAAATTTTGAGTAGTTTAGAGAACCGGTAGTAAAAATTCTGACTGGCCCCGCCCCCATCTCTTCTCTGCCTCCCAAGTCCCAGCTGATCGGGAGGAAATGGGGATTTTGCAGTAACCTTCCCCTGGATTGGGGAGGGAATGGAGATTTTACAGTATCCTTCCCCTGCCACGCCCACCAAGCCACGCCCACAGAACTGGTAGTAAAAAAATTTGAAACCCACCACTGATCCACCTCCTTGATACATCTCACATCTATGATCTGTTTATATTGCTTCAGAGGGTGACATTTTGGGCTCTTGTTATATTTAATTCATCAAATATACGTAAATTTGAATTCTGTCTTTTGTTGTTTTGCTCTCGGCCTGTGGGGCTTTCCTCTTTAGCATAACTGACCTTCCCTGGACAAACTTTTTTCCCCCTCTGAGTCATAACCCTTGACATACTGTGGCTTTCCAGCCAAGAAAAATAGTTTCCAACTTTTTAAGATAATTTACTAGGGCATCCCAAAACAATAAGAACAGAAACAAACAAACAAAAAACAACAACACCGTGTACATTAGGAAAAACGTTTCTATCTCATGAAAGGATGAAAACAGAAAGCTAGATGAATGTACACAAACTAGTCCAAAGAAGTATAAAAGCATGACAAAGGTTAAGAAAACAGGAGAACAAAATATGCTCTTAGAGCAGGATAACCCAAATGGGTTTGCCTAGAATGAAGTGGTGACAACAATGTTCAGGTATGCAAATGTATTTACTTGAATTACATAATTCATAATCCACTTTTTAGCTCAAAAAGAAGGAGTCAAATGTTAAAAATAGCAAGAATAGCTTAAAAAACCCAGGGCAGAAACTAAAGAGAGGGCGGGTTTCGGAACTGAAGAAGCTTCTTGGATGAGAAGTGAAACATCTTCAAGGAAAAAACAAAGGAAGTCCAGTTGTCTTTTGAAAAAAAGCACCTTTGGGACAACCCTGACCCGGATGACTGAGAATCTCCATAGATATTCTCCCAGTACATTAATTCTTTCTGTATTTGATTTTGTATTTTTTTAAATGAAATTTTAAACCTGCCCACCACCTTGAGTCTTTTTGATTTGGTGGCCTCATTAATCTAATTAATTAATTAAGAAATGAAGAATTAGTTGTATTGGTACAATACTGATGCTTTAAGCTTTTGGTGGGTGATGGGCCTTACTTACTTAAGAGCAGTGGTGAAATTCAATTTTTTTACTACCGGTTCTGTGGGCATGGCTTGGTGGGTGTGGTGTGGCTTGGTGGGCATGGCAGGGGAAGGATACTGCAAAATCTCCATTCCCACCCCACTCTAGGGGAAGGATACTGCAAAATCCCCATTCCCTCCCCACTCTGGGGCCAGCCAGAGGTGGTATTTGCCGGTTCTCCGAACTACTCAAAATTTCCGCTACCAGTTTTCCAGAACCTGTCAGAACCTGCTGGATTTCACTCCTGCTTAAGAGCTGTGGTGGCGCAGTAGTTAGAATGTAGTACTATAGGCTGACTCTGCTCACTGCCAGAAGTTCAATCTGACCGGCTCAAGGTTGACTCAGCCTTCCATTCTTCTGAGTTTGATAAAATGAGGATCCAGATTGTTGGGGGCAAGATGCTGACTCCGTAAACATCTTAGAGAGTGCTATAAAGCGCTATGAAGCAGTATATAAGTCTATGTGCTTTTGCTATTGCTATCATCCATCTGCAACTTCTTAACCAACTGGTCTTTCCTCAGGATCTTGAGGTTGTCTTCCACTGTTGTAGTAGACTCATGGGGAAAAAACTATGCTTGGTTGAAGGAGTTGAAGGCATCTTCTTCCTGCCTCTTTTGAAGTGCTTTTTTTGCCCTTAAATCTGGCACCGTGCCCAGCAGTCATTACTATCTCTAGCTTTTTTTATTGTTGAATTCTAGTTCAACTAAACTCATAAAACAGTCTCCAGGTTCAGCTCTCCACAGAGCATGTTACAGTAGCCTAGTCAAGAGGTTGCATAAGGCCTCACTTTCCTTGGACACAACTTGGCTGGTGCACCAGAGGAAGATGGAAGGAGGAGTCCGGGGGGATCCTTAGAACCAAGATGTTTCATGGTCTTATGAATTGGCCTTTCCCTTACAGAAGAATACAGAGGTATCTTTGAAGAAAATATGCAACAATTACTGAGAATGCATGAACTTAGGTTAGGGTAAAAGAAAGATGTGAGAAAAACAATTCAAAATTGACCTGCCCCAATTCTCTTGGGTATAAGAGGAAGGAAAGGAAACATACTGTCATGCTGCTATTTTCCGTTATTGTAGTTATATCATTTTATTGTCCTAATCTTTCTTGTGGGATTTGTTGACCTAGTCTACCTTGAAGGGCTATGCCAGTGATGGTTAACCTTTTCCGGACTGAGTGCCCAAAACGCGCACGTCTGCAAACCCGAACCTCCAAAATGCAATGAGCGCACACCCCTGCTCATGCGCCCCCGTGCATGCATGCATGGCACCTGCATGCGGCCCGCACGCATGCACCCACGGTCCCCCCAATGAGCCCCACCCCATGCATGTGCGTGTGCCACCTGCATGTGCCCCGCCTCCTGCACACATGCACACAGCAGAGACCCTAACACCAGCTGGCCGGTGGGAGGTGCGCGCACATGCACAGTGAAGCTGAACTGGGGCGACGGCTCACGTGCCGACAGAGGGTGCTGCGTGCCCCCTCTGGCATGTGGGCCATAGGTTTGCCATAACGGGGCTATGCCATGGAATATGTATGTCCTTGCAGTCTTCCCCCCCCCCCCGCCATATCCTCAATGATACCGCCTTCATCTCAACTTCAACCCATGCATGAATAACTTTAAACTGTTCTTACTCTACAAGTAAAAAAGTAAAAGTTTCCCCCTCAGTCATGTCTGTTTCTTGGCCGAGGGAATCAAAGACACTTTCCGCGGTCATATACGCCAAAGGTGCATGAAACGCTGTTATCTTCCCAATGAAGTGGACCTAGTAATTTACTTGCATTTGCATGCTTTTGAACTACTAGGTGGACAAGAGCGGGGGCAAGTAACAGGAGCTCACCCCCCCTTGTGTAGAGCTCGGGTCTCGAACCTGGACTGTCAGCTCTCCAGCTGACAACTCAGTGTCTTTAACTGCTGAGCCATCGGGTCCCTTTTCCAAGAGCCCATAATAGTTGCAAGATGTGTGAGACCTGCTTCGCCAGCTATTCTGTGGGAGATACACAGTTGAGTTGTGACAGGTGGAATCAGCCCAGCATTTATTCGACTCTTACCAGGTTGGTGCTAGCACTTCTCTTCTGTTCCAGGCACAATGTCAGCATTGTTAGGTAATCCAGATCAGAAGCACACCCAGAAGTACGAGCTTTACCTTACTGCACGGTTACATGAACAGAATTTTGCAAGTCTGAACAAATTTTGCAACCCCCCCCCCGACACTCTACAGCCAAAGAAACTAGCGAGGGTCCCTTCTGAGAAGTTTGCCACATCCACATTCCTTTTGCAGGCTAAGCTGCCCCTTATCCTATCATTGTCCTGGCTGTGGCTCTTCCCTCTGTTCTCCCCAGGTCATCCTCAAATACCAATACAATCCAATGAGGAGCCCGAGTGGCGTAGGAGGCTAATGCCTCCTACTAAGGCAGCATTTAATATTCAGCTGCCTGCAATTACTGCGAGTTCAATTCTCACCAGGCTCAAGGTTGATTCAGCCTTCCATCCTTTCTAAGGTGGGTAAAATGAGGACCCGGTTTGTGGGGGCACTAAGCTGACTTTGTATAAAATATACAAAAGTATGAAGGCTATTGCTTAACGCATTGTAAGCCGCCCTGAGTCTCTGGAGAAGGGTGGCATATAAATAAAATTAAAAAAACCCCACAATCCACCATTTGTGCAACCATAAGAACGGTTGCAGGAACTGGGTATGTCTAGTTTAATGGAAAGAAGGACTAGAGGAGATACGATAGCTGTGTTCCAATATCTCAGGGGCTGCCACAAAGAAGAGGGAGTCAAGCTATTCTCCAAAGCACCTGAGGGCAGGACAAGAAGCAATGGGTGGAAACTAATCAAGGAGAGAAATAACTTAGAACTAAGGAGAAAATTCCTGACAGTTAGAACAATGAATCAGTGGAACAACTTGCCTCCAGAAGTTGTAAATGCTCCAACACTTGAAGTTTTTAAGAAGAGATTAGATAACCATTTCTCTGAAGTGGTATAGTGTTTCCTGCCTAAGCAGGGGGTTAGACTAGAAGACTTCCAAGGTCCCTTCCAACTCTGTTATTCTATTCTATTTTTTCATTCCCTTGCCAAAAGAACTGGTGAACTCACAGTGAAGCCACCACTTTCTTTAATTTGCACGAGAGCTTCGGCACTGGAGACAAATCCCTTGTGTATCTAATCACACTTGGCCAAATAAAGTATTCAATTCAACTCAACTCAACTCAACTCAATTCAATTCTTTAGCACATTTTATGGAAATACAAAGGTTAAAAAAAAGTGCAGAACCTACACTCTTCTAGAAAATACAGGGCCAATGTCTTTCAAAAGCTGGGGAAGTTGCATTTAATGTGCTGTTAGGATTCTATATGGTGTATATAATGTTAGAACCAATTGTCCAGGCAATATATGTATACTGTAACTTTAAACTGTAAATGTTACCTTCTTGCTGAGTCATGCTGTAATGGGATAATGACTAGTTGGAAGTATATTTAAACAAAGTATTGTAACCTGGTCAGTTGCTGCTGCTGCTATGAACTGCTATTGTGACTGAACTGCTATGAACTGCTATTGTGAAGGAGTTGCTATCTGTTGATGGATCTGCTACCATCGTGGTTTGTTAACCAGAGTGAGTTGTTTGGACTGATTTACTGGACTGATTTATTGGTGAAGACTTGGGATTTGTTTATGACTACGCTACTGCTTTTTCCTATGATAAAGTACACTTTTGCTAAACCAGTTTTCTTATTCATTGCTCTCAACGTTTCCTTGTGCAGTTACTCTGCTGGTTGGTCAAACAACATCAATATCCTTAACATGTGCCTTGTAGTTTTGTGGGACTTTCTGCTGGTGGGACTCTACTTCCACAATCCCATTCAGTCCTCTTTGTAATCCCAACTCATCTCCCTTGGGGGGGGGGGAGACGTCAAAGATAATGGACTTCAGATGTCTAATGCCATTCCATTCCTGCTACAATGGTGACATTGTCTGGCAGGGGTGAAGTTCAAACAGAATACAGGGACAGTGAAACCAGAGAGTTCAATCAATTGTATTACTTAACATGCAAACACCAAATCAAGATACTATGTTCAACACCAAGCCCAAAGATGAGTAACTGGGGAAAAAGAAACCCCAAAAACAAAACAGATCAAAAGATATAGTAAAGAGGTAGATCCCCAGGAGGGAGGGGGTGCATTCCAGAGGATTAAGAGGCAATTCAGCCTGGATGTCACATGGGGGAGAAAGAAAGACCCTTCCTACTAGTTCACAACAGAATATATTGGAGATGCAGAAGTAGAGTGCACAGTATGGCAAGATTTTGTCTATGGGTGTGAAACAATAAAGAATTCCACTTGGAAGAATTGCTACATGTCATTCTTGGTTTTGGGCCCAACAAACTGTACGCCAAAATATTTTTCTGCTGACTCAAAGATGGGCCGAGAGCACCTCAATTTCAGTGAACGGCCAAGAAGGAGAGACACCCATTTTAGACACTGGTGTGGTGGCATTGTTGAGTCATTCTCTGTCAGCTTCATCTGTCCTAGGGTTAGGGTGACTCAAGATCTTGTGAGGCATATTAGCCCGAGAAAGGATTTTCATAGCAACATTCAAAGGAAACCTCCATCTTGTTTCTTGAAATAAAAAACACAAAACTATGTCTTTTCTGGGGGGGAAAAAAAACTTTATTGAAACAACGTTGACATCCAAGAGTCCTTGGATATGAGACGGGCGGCAAATAAACGTCATAATAATAATAACAACCTGCTTATCGTTAAGTAAATACATGGGATTCAAGTCTTATGATTCCAGTCCTATGATTTTGTGGAGTTCTAAGGATGTGTGCTGCTACTGCACAGAGCAAACTCTGCAACGACACTCCGCCTCATTTGTCTCCCCAAGTTTCTTTGCAGCAAAGGTGCATGATATCAAGCATGTGTCAAGGTCAAAGATCTACATTTCCATCCTAATTAGAAGTTACAGTTCCAACTTTAAATGGAGTTGTTGTTGTTGTTGTTGTTGTTGTTGTTATTATTATTATTATTATTATTATTATTATTATTATTATTAGCGTATGGTGTTGTTACAGTAGCCAGGAGGCCACAATGCTATGCAAAGTAGTAGTTTGGCCTGCCTGTTGTGGCCTACCAGCGGCCACTGGAGCTCGTAGCAGACTCAGATAATGAAGAGATTGGGGAGGAACATGGGCCAGTCCTGGAGTCTGGGGAAGGCTCTGATGAATGCTCTGTGTCGGAGGCAGAGATGGGGCCAGGGCGGTCTGACAGTTGTCAGTTGCCTTCAGAGTTGGGCATCAATGGGGCAGAAGAACAGCTGGAGCCTGTTCCCAGTGTGCACATGCGCAGAGCTGCCAGGAGAAGGGAACAGCTAAGAAACAAGGGTTGATTCAGAAGTAAAGCCACAAGTGGATGGTGAATGGCCTTTCCCATAGGGAATAAAGAGGAGTGAAAGGGAGGTGAGTTTGCAGGAGACAATTAATTCAATTCATTAGAGTGAAGATCTGTTCTTGACTTCTTGCCAAACGACTCCTTGTCTGCTCCAGTGTGACGCTTGGAAGATATCGGCCTGGCAGCTCTCCAAGCCTGATAACGGTCTGTAGTTGTGAAATCTCTGGAAAGACTGTTGGCCGGGATTTTGCTGGAGAGGAATTCCCTTTAAACTAAATAAAAGGGTTTTTATCGGGACAAGGAGTTGGCTTCATACTTTTGGGAAGTCTAGGTCAGAACACTGCCAAGGTTCCAGCTCTGTAATAGAACATGCTTGCATGCTTCCCAAGGTGCGCCATAAGGAGAATGAGCTGGCTTCGCACCAGAGAGAAAGAGGAGTGGCTCTTCCTGCTGCATCACCCATGGCCCCCTCCCTTCCTGGAGCTGCCTTGCAAAATGGATCCTGCAACCAGGAAGGTTCAGAGCCATCAGGAATCTGACTGCCTGCACAGAGCATCAACTTCCCAATGAAGTGGTACTTTCCTATCTACTTGCATAGAACATGCTTCTGAACTGTTAGATGGACAGAAGCTGAGGCAAGTGACGGGAGCTCACCCTGCCACGCAATGCTAGGGCTCAAACAGCTGGAACTGAGATCATCTCCAATGTTGTTAAGACACTGAGCTACCACGCCTCTTAATGGAATTAGCTGATATTAACTCTTGCAAGACTCTTTGAGGTGGATCAGTGTTCGGATGGTCTTCATGTCGTAGAGATGAAAATTGGCAGCCTTTTACAAAAGCGGTTCCCTTGAGTCATTGGAGTACAATTATTATAATCCCTGACCATTAATTTCTAGCCAAATTCTAGCCATGCTTATTTTGAAGCAAGCCCTGCTGTCAGGGTTCCGGTGGACACCCTAATTAAATTATGACTCTCAAGCCAAACTTCAAAAGAAATACAGTTATTTATTAGCACTCCATGCCTTAGGGCCTGGTTACTTACAGGACCACCTTCTGCTACTGATAGTCTCCCACCGGCCAGTATGCTCCCACAGAGAGGGACTTCTCAGGGTGCCGTTGGCCAGACAATGCCAGCTGGTGACCCCCAGGGGGAGGGTCTTCTCTGTGGCAGCACCTGTCCTTTGGAACGACTTGCCCCCGAAGATACGTAGGATCCCAGATCTCCGTGTTTTTTTCCGTGCCCTTAAAACCTTTTTATTTCAAGTTGGGCTGGCTTAACACCCCCCCTTAGATATTTTTAATTGTTAATTGATTTTAGTTGGGGTGTTTTAAATTTATTGGGCCAAAATTTGTCTAATTCTTTTAAAAATTTTAAATTTTGTATGTGATGTTTTTATTCTTGGCTGTTTACCGCCCTGAGTCCAGTAGGAGACGGGCGGTATAAAAATCTAATAAAATAAAATAAGTAAAATAAATTAGGAGCCTCATGTTGGCATGTTCCCAAGTGAAGCCAGTTCTGACCCTATGTAATTTACGCTCCAATTATGACCCTGTTTCCCCCCTCCCCCCAGGATGTGTCATCAATCACATTAGTTAATGGAGCAATTTCACGGGTTGTAGAGGTCACTCCTCTTGGCTGCTGTAGGTAACCCTGGGATACAGCCTTGAAAGAGATAAGTGTGGAATGTGCATCTGTCTTTAGCTGCTGTGCCATTTTGCCATTTCCCATCCCCTCTGGCCTATGTCAGGGAAGCTTTGAAAGTTGACACCTAATACATCTTATAGGAATTATATTGCAGTAAGCATGTGTAGCCTCAACTACAGGTAGCCCTCACTTACTGATTGCCTCATTCAGTGACTGTTTGAAGTTACAATGGTACTGAAAAAAGGAGATTTATGGCCAAGGCTTGAACTTGTGGGCATTGCAGCATCCTTGTGGTTACGTGATTGTCATTTGTGACTTTCACAGCTGGCTTCCGACAAGCAAAGTCAGTGGAGAACTGGCAGGAAGTTGCAGGTTGTGGTCACAGAAAGTTGTGCTTAAGGATCCACAGTGATTCACTTAATGACCCCATCACTTAGAGACAAAGTTTCCACTCTCAATTGTGGCGGATAAGTGAGGACCACCTGTACGATGTGCACTAGCAATGAATTTACCAGACTTCCAACAGAACGCTAATTTTTTATCTAGCGCCTACAGTAAAGTTTCTAACTGTTGATGTTTAGCGGATCAGTAATTGCTGTGATGGTGGGAAGAAGCAGGTGGATTTTGTATCTCAGGTGCAAGCGGCAAGCAGAACGGCTACAATTGTCGTCGCAACCAGCAAGAAGAATGTGGCAGAAGTCTGGGGGTTACTCCCATTGCAGAGATGGCTATCACAACAGGAGACTTTGACCCGGTAGGGGACATTTGAGTAGACAGCCCTTTCCAAACTATTGCATTTTGTCACCGGGATGCAGCCTCTCGCATAGATGGATTCGTGCACTTTGAAATCTACAAAGATAAAAATGCAGAGTTAGGGTTAAACTAGTTCGGGATGGCACAAGCACTGAGGAAGAGCTGGTGCAGAGATGTGCATACAATAGCAATAGCACTTAGACTTACAGTATATACCACTTCGCAGTGCTTTACAGTACTCTCTAAGCGGTTTATAGAATCAGCCTATTGCCCCCAACAACCAGGGTTCTCATTTTACAGACCTCGGAAGGATAGGAGTCTGAGTCAACCTTGAGCCAGTGGGAATTGAACTGCTGAACTGCTGGCAGTGGGCAGAATTAGCCTGCAATACTGAATTCTAACCACTGTGCCACCGCAATGTGCATCCTTCTATCTATGTTCATTGTATATACTTGTACAGAGTGTAGGTCTCTAGCAGGGATTCTGCAGTGGTGGGATATAGAGGAAGGTAGGAAGTTAGCGCAGAAATGCCAGAATAGAAACTCAAAAGCTCTAGGATCCAACTGAATGGGATCCCATGGAAGTAATTAATAATACCATGAGAGTTGAAGGCAGATGGAGTGGGGTTTGTTGAAAAGTCCTCTATCTCATCCCTGAAGTTTTTATTGGGAGCAAATAGAAACTTCCCCCAGCCACTTGCCATGGGCTCTTCAATAGATATACGAAACAAGTTCAGATCATGTTTCCGACTGTCAGCAAACAGTTAAGGCTTGATATTGATTTTATATCTGGATTGTATCCAAGACATCCAGTTTGTTTTGAAAAAGTTATACATGGAGTTGTGGAGGGAAGTAAAGGAGGGAGGGAAGGAGGGATGGAAAGAAGGAAGGATGGGAAGGAAGGGAGAGAGGTAAGAAGGAAAGAAGAAAGAAGGAAAGGAAGGAATGAAAGAAAGAAGGGAGGGAAAGAAGGAGGGAGAGAGGAGGAAGAAAAATAGGAAAATAAGGATGGAAGGAAGGAAGGAAGAAAGGGAGAAAGAAAGAGGAAGGAGGGAAGGAAAAGAGGGAGGGACGGAGAAAAGAAGGAAGAAAGAAAAAAGAAAAAGCAAAAAGAAAGAAAGAAAAAAGGAAAGGAAAGGAAGAAAGGAAGGAAGAAAAAGAAAGAAAGAAAGAAAGAAAGAAAGAAAGAAAGAAAGAAAGAAA
>WNWU01000158.1:2074886-2086272 GCA_012654045.1 Ptyas mucosa
AAAGAAAGAAAGAAAGAAAGAAAGAAAGAAAGAAAGAAAGAAAGAAAGAAAGAAAGAAAGAAATGTATCTGGCATCTACAGAAGGCCAGAACAATCCTGGAACACACCTGAAAGTCCCTTGATGGTGCCACACCTCTCTCCTTCGTTACAGCTCACCAGTGAGGGCTCCAAGCAGCGTTGTCCAAGGGTACAATTAAAACAGAGCAGCGTCTCCTTACTCTGGCACAGGGCTGGGATACCTGAAGGGGAAATTTATTTTTTTAAAAAGTTAGCTCCTGCCAATTAATGCAATCACTGCTATAGGGAGCAAAAGTGACCTTCTATATGTCTGTCTCTTTTCTTACTGGCCAAGGCGCCTTGCCAATAGGTTATTTTATGCTGCTTCTTTCTCCCAATCTTACAAAATTGTAGGATTTTGTAATCCTACAGAGGAGCCTTCCAACTCTGGAAGCATTCCGCTACCCAATAGCAGGATGACAGGACATGATGGGAGCTGCATTCGAGGGTATCTGAAGAGCAGGGGTGAAATCCAGCAGGTTCTAACAGGTTCTAGAGAACCAGTAGCGGAAATTTTGAGCAGTTCAGAGAACCAGTAGCGGAAATTTTGAGCAATTCGGAAAACCGGCAAATACCACCTCTGGCTGGCCCCAGAGTGGGGTGGGAATGTAGATTTTGCAATATCCTTCCCCTTGAGTGGGGTGGGAATGGAGATTTTGCAGTATCCTTCCCCTGCCACACCACATGCCATGCCATGCCCACTAAGCCACACCACATCCACCAAACCACGCCCACAGAACCGGTAGTAAAAAAATTTGGATTTCACCACTGCTGGAGAGGACACGGTTCAGGAAGGTTATGAAATAACCTAGACTCCAATGAGGAGAATCTCCCCTTCCAGCCTGCAGAGGCCCTGATGAAGCTCCCGTAGCTTCTCCAAAACTTCTCCCCTTCCAACCTCAACATCTTTCTCTAATAAAAATATCCTCATGCTCCCTTACCAGACGTGGACAAGCTAAAAAGGTTGGATGTGGCTAGGGCTTAGAAGGAAGGCCGCCAGAAAAAGTCTCAGCCTGTAAATTAGACTGGAAATTGAGGGGTGGGGGGAGGAAATATGCTAAACTATTTCCATATGGTCAAGAAATATAGTCAGCCAGGAACTGAGTACAACTACAGGAAAACTTCACCATGCCAGGATTGGAGACTCTCCTTATTAAAATGGGAAGAATTTGGAAGACAGGATCCACCAGGGATGGGCCAGGAAAAGCATGCAGAAGCTTGATTATTTATGCACCCCAGGAATCTGTTCTAAGGAAATTCTGGTATTGAACCTTTTTTTTTCTTTTTTGCTTCAGTGGACTATGCATGATATTTTGAAACAGGGAGTGGAAAATCTCGGGGTAACTTTCTGGATGGCAGGAAAAACAAAAGTGAGAGAGAGAATTTTAAATAGCTAAGCATCCTTCAGATCAGAGGTGGTAGTCAGCAGGTTCTGACTAGTTCTGGAGAACCGGTAGTGGAAATTTTGAGTAGTTCGGAGAACCAGTAAATACCACCTCTGACTGGCCCCGCCCCCATCTATTCTCTGCCTCCCGAGTCCCAGCTGAGTAGGAGGAAATGGGGATTTTGAAGTAACCTTCCCCTGGAGTGGGGAGGGAATGGAGATTTTCCTTCCCCTGCCACACCCATGAAGCCACGCCCACCGAACTGGTAGTAAAAATTTTTGAATCCCACCACTGCTTCAGATAGCCTCAAAGGGTCTGCTTGAAAAGAGAAGCACCCCCAAAATGACAGGGCTGTTTTTCTTTCCTGCTCTACCTTCTGCCCACCCTGGTTTAAAAAGAGACGTTGATAAACTGAGACAAAATCCAGAGAAGGACTACCAAGTTTGTGAAAGAACTGGAAACAAAGTTCTATGTAAAAGGAAAAGATAAAGGTTTCTCCTATCCAGTCATGCCCAACTCTAGGGAGTGATGCTCATTTCTGTTTCTTAGCCAAGGGAGGCAGAGTTGTCCAAAGGCATTTCTGTGGTCATGTGGCATTCGACAAAGTAGACCACAACCTACTTCTTGCTAAGCTAGAAAAACAAATCCATCACCATCAGATAGATTTGTAACTGGCTGTCAAACCATACTCAGTGAGTTGTCCTTAATGGTACTACATCAACATGGAGGGAAGTTAAAAGTGGGCTACCACAAGGTCATGTCTTAGGGTCAGTATCTTCATAAATGATTTAGATCAGGGGTGTCAAACTCAAGGTCCGCGGGCTGGATCCGGCCTGCGAGGTGCTTAGATCTGGCCCGCAGAGCCGCCCTGGAAACAGTGAAGAACCAGCTCGCAGGGCCTCTGCCAGTGAAAATGGAGCTTGGGAGGGCTGCATGAGGCCCTCCCAAACTCCGTTTTCACTGGCAGAGGGTTGCAGGAGGCCATCACAGCCAAAAACAAAGATTGGGAGCCCATTTTCACTGGCAGAGCACTCTGGCCATCATAGGTGCCCCCAACATGAGTGATGTCACGCTGGCCACACCCACCCTGGCCGCCTGAGGTTAAACACAACCCTGATGCAACCCTCAATGAAGTCGAGTTTGACACCCCTGACTTAGATGAAGGAATAGAAGGGGAACTCATCAAATTTGCAGATGACACTAAACTGGCAGGACTAGCTAACAACCCAGAAGACAAGCTCAGGATCCATAAAGATCTTCACAGACTTGAACAATGGGCCCTATCCAATAAAATGAAATTTAATGTAGAGAAAAGCGAGGTTCTGTACCTGGGCAGGAAAAACCAAAGGATACAAGTACAGATAAGGAGAAACCTGGCTCAAAAACAGTCATTGTGAGAGGGACCTTGGGGTGCTAGTGGATCATGAGCCAGCAGTGTGCAGCTGCAGCAGCCAAAAAAGCTAATACAATCCTTGGTTGTATAAATAGAGGCCTAGAATCAAATTCACATGAAGCATTAGTGCCTCTTTAGTAAGACCACACCTGGAATATGGCAGCCAGTTTTGGTCACCACGTTACAAAGAAGATGTTGAGACTTTGGAAAAAGTGCAAAGAAGAGCAACTAAAATTAAATTAAAAGCTTGGAGACAAAAACATATGAAGAACGGTTGCAGGAATTAGGTATGGCTAGTCTCTACCATGGGTCAGCAACCTGCGGCTCTGCAGCTGCATGTGGCTCTTTCGCCCCTCTGCTGTGGCTCCCTGTCATTCAAAATATGTGTCACAACCACCAATGTGCAACACCTGCCATCACACGATTTATTGAGCTTTTCAACCCCTGGTAGGCCAACCATGGATAAATCCGAGAAAAGAAAAGTTTCAGAAGAAAACAGAACGTTTAATTCGACTACATATGCTAGTTCTGTGGCCGCTCAAGAAATAGTCAGGCACGAGAAGGGTTTTGTGGCTCCCAGTGTTTTCTTTTCTGTGGGAAATGGGTCCAAATGGCTCTTTGACTGTTTAAGGTTGCAGACCCCTGGTCTATACCTAATTTAAAGGTCTGCCACAAAGAAGAGGGGGTCAACCTATTTTCCAAATCAACAGAAGGCAAAACAAGAAACAATCAATGGAAACTAATTTTTAAGAAAAGACTGGACAGTCACTTATGTGAAATGATATAGGGTCTCCTACTTGAGCAGGGGGTTGGATTAGAAGACCTCCAAGGTCCCTTCCAGAACTGTACTGATTGTTTGCTTGCTTGAGGGATATAGGGAGAGGGGGGATGCGAGTGCAGAACGGAATCTGGTAGATCCAAGGATCCAAGCATGAGAATGGAATGCAAACACCTACCAAAGAGGCGCCAAACTTTGGGATGATTACCAAACATCTAAATTGAATTCCATTGGCCATTTAAAAAAGGACCAAGAGGGGAGGGCCCAAAAGCACTAGGTTTGCATGGGAATATTCAGATCCAGCTTTGCTTATGCTGTAACCACTTGGCTTCAGTAAAAGTTATACCTTTTACTTCAAATGGAATCAAGGGTCTTTCTTTCCTGAATATCCAAACTGGGACAGGCCTGACAGTATGTTCATTTAGTTAAATCCCCCAATGGCTTGCCACCAATTATGTTAAACCCAACAGTTCAACAACAGTCTGACAAAACCGAATGAAAACCCAGAGTTTGATAAAGGTCACATCAATAAATAAAATAAATAAAAGGAATATGGTGATGGGTGGGAAACCCTAAAACGTATCAGGAGAATCTTTTAATTATAATGGGATGGAAGAATGTTTCAAAACACAGTACATTTTTATTCAAAAGCAATATCTCTTGAGTTCCCAGGGACTGCTTTCCATGGATTTATGGTTTATGTTATGCAAGTTAAGATTTAACTGAAAATAAGGAGCAGGTAGAATAAAAATGGAAGAGATGACATTTTGGGAGGGGAAAAACTGTAGGACACACCTATAAGAGTTGTGGTGGCATAGTGGGTAGAATGTAGTATTGCAAACTAATTCTGCTGAGTGTCAGCAGTTTGATCCTGACAGACTTCAAGGCTGACTCAGCCTTCCATCCTTCAATAAAATCAATAAAATGTCACATAAAATGAGGATCTAGATTGTTGGGGGCAATATCCTGACTCTGTAAACCGCTTAGAGAGGGCTGTAAAACACTGGGAAGTGGTATATAAGCCTAAATGCTATTGCTATTGCTATAAGACAAGAGATTCAGAGTCTGGAAGCATTGCATTGGAGAAAGAGCTGGTTGTTGGTCATCGACCTCAAGTCAACTGTGAGACAGCAGTGGGAGGAAGCAATTAGAAGGACCAGTGCAGACCTGAGCTGCATTAGAAGAAGCATCATATCAAACACATGTGAAGTCATTATTCCCCTCTATCTGGCACTGATGAGACCATATCTGGAGTACAGTGTACAATTCTGGACACCACATGTCCCAGCATATTGACATTTTGGAAAGAGTTGAGAAGACAGCAACAAAGATCAAACAAGAACTTGAGAACATGCCCTATAAGGAGAATCTGAAGGACCTGAAAGGTTAATTCTAGAGTAAAGAAGACTCAGACATGAAATCCAGTTAGGTCTAGTGGTGAAGGTATCAGGCTAGAAACCAGGAGATGGTGACTCCTGTCTAGTCCTGTCTTAAGCATGAAATCCAGCTGGGTGACTTTGGGCCAGTCACTCTCTCAGTCCAATCCGTCTCACAGGGGAGTTGAATTACCTATAAAATAATGAAGGTGGGATAAAAATCATGTCTGTCTGTCTGTCTGTCTGTCTTTTTCTGTCTCTATGTTTAAGAACAGAAAAGGAAGTTATAGCAATGAAGTCAAGAAATGTTTTCCATAACCACAGAAACTAGGACCAGAAATAATGGGTATATCTATCTAAGTTTTGTTTTAATATAGGGCAAAATTTCCTGATAGTAAAAACCTGTATAACAGTGGGACAAACCTCCTTGGAGGTTGTAGATTCTGCATACGTGGTAATGATTGAATTGGTTTTCCTGAAAGTTGCACAGGATTGGATTAGCAATAGCAATAACACTTAGACTTTGCTGCCTTCTCTAAGCGGTTTACAGAGTCAGCATATTGCCCCTAACAATCTGCATCCTCATTTTACCGACCTCGGAAGGCTGATTCAACCTTGAGCCGGTGAGAATCGAACTGCTGGTAGTCGGCAGAATTAGCCTGCAATACTGCATTCTAATCACTGCGCCACCATGAGTCTAGATTAGATGATTCTTGGGGCTATTCCACTTCCACAATTCCACAATTCTATAATTATTCTATAATTCTATGCTTTATAAATGACGAATGAATGAATAATGAATGAATGATGAATGAGTGAATGGATGAATGGATGAATAATGAATGAATGATGGATGAATATTGCATTTCTGTCCTGCTTCTAGAAGTTGCTCAGGGCCATGCATGTCCGTTCACTATTCGTTTTAACTTCACAACGAGAACTCTTGTGGGATAGGTTAATTTAAGCAAAGGTGACTGGACCAAAATAATCCAGTGATCTCTATGGCTGAGAGTGGCCTTAAACCCGGGTGCCCTTATCCAGACATCAAATAGATTCTCATTATATAATGAGGAGGTACTTCAGATGTTGCTGAATCTCATTCACATCAGCTTCAGCCTACATGGCCAGTTGAAGGGAATTATGGGAGCTGTGATCTAGCAATGGTCATTTCAGCTCTACCAACTTACAACTTTTTAGAGCAGGGGTGTCAAACTCGATTTCATTGAAGGCTGCATCAGGGTTGTGTTCGGGGTGGGCGTGGCCATAGTAGGCGTGGGCAGCTCGACATCACTTGTGTCGGGGCGCCTGTACTCTGCCAGCAAAAATGGGCTGCTGAGCTCTGTTTCCAGCTGTGACAATTTCCTGCAACCCTCTGCCAGTGAAAATGGAGCTTGGGGGGGCCTTCCCAAGCTCTGTTTTTGCTGGCAGAGGCACCGTGGGCTGGTCCTTCACTGTTTCCAGGGCAACCCCGCAGGCCAGATCTAAGCACCCCATGGGCTGGATCCGGCCCACATGTCTTGAGTTTGACACCCCTGTTTTAGAGCATCACTCAGATATTGCTGAAGTGACATAAACTGTCCACCTTGTTACTTTTTGGGAGACACAAATATAGTTGTATGATTTGAGAAGATAATATTTATTTGTTTTTCATGTTTCTAGACCATCTCTCCCCCCCCCCCCCAATGTAAATAAATGGTGAGGAAACAACCTATATTTGGAGAGCTATTTGCTCCCCATCCTGATTGTGCAGATCATTAACTCTAGAGAACAGCTATTTCCACATAATATATGACAACAAATTGTTTGAATTTGAACAAATGCACAGATGCCATATTGGGACGTGGTGGCTCAGTGGCTAAGATACTGAGCTTGTTGATTGAAAGGTCGGCAGTTCAGCGGTTCAAATCCCTAGTACCGCGTAACTGGGTGAGCTCCCGTTACTTGTCCCAGCTTCTGCCAACCTAGCAATTCGAAAGCACGTAAAAAATGCAAGTAGAAAAATAGGGACCACCTTTGGTGGGAAGAAGGTAACAGCGTTCCGTGCGCCTTTGGCATTTAGTCATGTTGGCCACATCACTACAGAGACATGTTCAGACAGTGCTGGCTCTTCGGCTTTGAAATGGAGATGAGCACTGCCCCCTAGAGTCGGGAATGACTAGCACATATATGCGAGGGGAACCTTTACCTTTTACAAATGCCATACTTTTACTCTGCTTACAAACTCTACTAAGATTTGAAGTTTAAGGATTATCATGGCATGCCAATTCGAAAGTTGCAGATGCCAAATAATTTCAGGAGGACAATTCACTTGCACAACAGAAACCTGTGTGTGATGGAGTTTTTTTAAAAAAAGTTTTTTATTTTTCAATTTCAAGAATATAAACGTTCCATCTTTCCTTAAGCAGTGTATCGTCTGGATACAAGTATCTCTGTGCAACATTCTTCACTGTTTGCAACATCATTCACATTCACATTAATACTGTTTCTCTAAACTTAAAATTATAATATATTAAACAGTTAAAACGTTGTAAAGCTCTACATTTTCTTCTTAATCCCTTTTAGTGAGAATACCATATTAGCATTAAACATCATTATTCTCATCTTACGTGCACTAACAATTTTCATCTCATTTATATCTCTATCTTAATGTATTTTCTATTATTCTTTAGTCTTCTTCATTTCCAAACTTCTTTTTTATTCTCTAACCATTAATAAAATACTTCCCATATGGTATAATGTTCATTGTTCTTTCTCCTTAATTGCTAATGTTAATCTGTTCATTTCTGCACATTCTATTATTTTCCTAATCACCTTCTTATCAATGGGAATCTCTTCACTTTTCCAATGTCGTGCAAATACAATTCTAGCTGCGGTTAATACATGAACAATTAAACATGCATTCTCTTTATTATAAATTTCAGGTAAAATCCCTAGCAGAAATATTTCTGGTTTCAACTCAATACGTTGTTGTATCATCTCTTCCAACCATGTCTTAATTTTTATCCAATACTTCTTTGCTTCTCCACATGTCCACCACATATGATAGTAAGATCCAGGTATCTGTGGCCCTTCCGCATTTAGCTGATTTATCTTTTAACATCTTAGCCAACCTCGCCTGTGCAAGATGCCATCTATAGAACATCTTCTACAAATTCTCTTTATCTGCAGTTGACATCGTTAATTTATAATTCCTGTCCCACAATTTCTGCCATTTATCTAATTCTATTGTATAACCAAAATTTTTCATCCATGCTATCATCGTCTCCCTTACATGTTCCTCTTCCAACTTTATACCCCGTAATGTGATTGAATTTTAAGTGGAACAACAGTTGCCCAGGGACAGTCCCATTCTCTTGATAGATGAGACCTTACTCCAATGGCGCAGACAACACCTACATCTGGAGACCTCTCCTGCTGCAGTGAAATCTAAGTGTCTTGTCATACTCTTAACACTCCATAATACCTGCTGTGCCTACCTTCTTGACCATTGGGACCATTGAGTTGGTCTTCTCCACTCAATCAGTCAAGGCCAGACTTTACATGCTTGACTAGGCAAATCCTCTACTTCACTGAGGGTCAAAGATTTGCCTAGTTTGGCACATCTGCCAAGACAGTTTAGTGTGGTGTGGCTGCTATATGTGTTACATCTACTTGGAGCCACAGAGGGAACATCTGATGGAGACCAAAGGTGAACAAGCAGCCCTAAAAAGGGTATGGTGAGCCATTCCATCAGAGATGCTACCCAGTGGTGAAATCCAATTTTTTTTTTTTACTACCGGTTCTGTACGTGTGGCTTGGTGGGCATGGTGTGGCTTGGTGGGCGTGGCAGGGGAAGGATACTGCAAAATCCCCATTCCCTCCCCACTCCTGGGAGAAGGATATTGCAAAATCTCCATTCCCACCCCACTCTAGGGCCAGCCAGAGGTGGTATTTGCCAGTTCTCTGAACTACTCAAAATTTCCACTACTGGTTCTCCGGAACCTGTCAGAACCTGCTGGATTTCACCCCTGATGCTACCCTTCCCGGGACACCCCATACAACTTCACACTTAGCACATCTTAATCAACCAATCAGAATAGAGCTGGAGGTCTTCAAGTCCAATCTCCTGCTCAAACAGGAGGCCCTACACCATTTCAGATAGGTGGCTGTCCAATCTCTTCTTAAAAACCTCCAATGATGAACCACCCACAACTTCTGAAGGCAAGCTGTTCCACTGGTTAATTGTCCTCACTGTTAGGAGGCTTCTCCTTAATTCCAGGTTGCTTCTCTCCTTGATTAGTTTCCATCCATTCTTTCTTGTCCTGCCCCTCTGGTGCTTTGGAAAATAAGTTGACTTATAACTGCCCTCTTCTTTGTGGCAGTCCCTCAAATACTGGAATACTGCTATCATGTCACCCCTAGTCCTTCTTTTCTGTAGACTGGCCATACCCAGTTCCTGCAACCGTCCTTCACATGTTTTTGTCTCCAGGCCCTTGATCTTCTTAGTTGCTCTTCTTTGCATCTCACTAAGCATTAAGTAATATTCAGCACAATAGCCTGGTTGGCAAAAAAAAATAAAAAATCAGCTGAAATAAACTCCACCAACTTACCTATTTGGAAGAGGCACACTGCTAAGAAAATGCTCAAGACTCCAGTTCTTTTCTCCATAACTCAGATTTTGGAATGTCAAAGTAGTCAGAAGACAGATTGGGAACTGTACAGCATCTGTGTGAATGAAGAAATACTAGCATCTACTTTGTTTGAAGCAGTGTTGGGAGGTTAATTCTACCAGCCTCTATATATTGTCGCTGTCAGATGTCAACATCAAGTACCACTAAAATAACAGTGGGTGGAGGTGTGATTGTAGCTACAACAACACACCCTTTTGAACTTGAACTTGGGAAGCTCCAGTATAGACAGAGTTTCGTAGAGAGGGCCTACAATAAGAGGTAAGTTCTGAGGTAATACTTTCCCTCAAGGTCAAGGTATCCTTCCATATTATGGGGGAAACCAACGGTGGGATCGAATTATGACAGGGGATTGTATGGGAAAGATGCATAGAAGTTGCCTGGGAGAAATTCTGAGTCAATGAAAAACTATGACATTTCTAGGTAGGGCTCATTAGCCATTTTCCACACCTTCTGTTGTTTCGGGGATCTGAGAAGCATCCATGAATGTGTAGTCACATCATATTGCATAATCACGGTGACTCTTGCAGCAAGTGTCCAAGTCTTGCACAGAAGAAAATAATAGCGAACATGTTTCAGCTCCTCCCACTGAAATTATTGATCTTGTTGTGGAATTGTAACAACAATAACTAAGCTCTTATTTCCTCCAATATCTGAATGGTTAGACAAAGGGATTAAATGGCTTGGGTGCCACCTTCCAAAATTGCATTGTGGCACTTTGGGTGCCCACTAAGATCTGGAAACTGTGACCAGGATTGTGTGCCTTCAGTTGCAACATTCTCTGGGAATTGTGCTTTGGTGGTACAATAATTTGATTATGTGCCATTAAATTATCTTCGGCTCCTAGTGGAGAGATTTTTTTCCATGTTAAGCTCTATATAACCTGGTCTTTCTGGTCTCCCAATGCTGTTCCCATTGCCCCTGTCACTGAATCCATCCCTGTTGCTGCTGGTTGTCCTCTTCTCTTTCCTTCCACCATTTGCAGTATTTTTCAGAGAGCTGGGTCTTCACATCATGTGTCCAAAATAGGATACAACAAATACAGTGCTTACACCAAGCCCAATAATTTGATGGCCTTTTCTCTAGGTTATTTCAGTACACAGAAAAAGGAAGAAATAGAATAGGAACTGGCACACAGGGATATCAATTTCTGAACATGTGCACCTCTTTACTATTCAGTAAAGAAGCCCAACTTTTTTCAGGTATCAACAGAACCTGAAAAAAAGATGTTTCTACTTTAAGGCATCCACTTGCTCAAGTTAACAGGACTCTTGAAGCAACTGGATAGTATAATAAACAAAGAGTTGGTTGGTTGGGGCTTCAAAAATCCCAGGAATCATTAGTTGGAAGCAAAGAGAACAGTCAGTTCTAACACTTTGCTCCCATCTCCATCTAATAGATGTTTGCTGCTCAGATAACAAAATTATAATGGATACCAGAGAACTTCTGAATTTGTATGAGGTCCAAAGCACTTCAATAATTTTCAAATTGTGCACAACTCTGCTAGTTAGTTAACATTCAGCATTTTAAGACCAAAAGCACAGGTTGTAGGTGCAATCAAACAGGTTATTTTAGACCAATTACAACTTCCAAGTAAGATTGGATAACTATTTGTCTGAAGTGGTGTAGGGTTTCCTGCCTAAGCAGGGGGTTGGACTAGAAGACCTCCAAGGTCCCTTCCAACTATTCTATTCTATTCTATTCTATTCTATTCTATTCTATTCTATTCT
>WNWU01000158.1:2086282-2097416 GCA_012654045.1 Ptyas mucosa
CTATTCTATTCTATTCTATTCTATTCTATTCTATTCTATTCTATTCTTCAAAGGTAGCTCCATGTAGACTATATTTCAGTAGTCCAACCAGATGCTGATATGAACATGTTGCTAGCACTTCCCAATCCAGGTAACCAGATATAATGGGCTGTGAGAATAATCTCGAGGAACAGGAAGGCTGCAACCATGACAATATTTAGATAAAAGAAATGTGAATCCAAAGCAGGAATGTACTTTGAAAAAAATGTCTCCCTTGACCTTCCCTAGTTTATTTTAAGATAAATACCGGAAGGGGAGAAATACTTTCTGATTTGCAAGATTCTGTTAGGGTAACCCTGTAACAAAAGTAATTTCAGTATTCATAACCTTAATGTCCAAGTCTAATCTACCTTGAAGGCAGTGGCGAAATTCAAATTTTTTTACTACCGGTTCTGTGGGCATGGCTTGGTGGGCGTGGTGTGGCATGGTGGGCGTGGCAGGGGAAGGATACTGCAAAATCCCCATTCCCTCCCCACTTCTGGGGGGGAGGATATTGCAAAATCTCCATTCCCACCCCACTCTGGGGCCAGCCAGAAGTGGTATTTGCCGCTTCTCCGAACTACTCAAAATTTCTGCTACTGGTTCTCCGAACTACTCAAAATTTCTGCTACTGATTCTCCAGAACCTGTCAGAACCTGCTGGATTTCACCCCTGCTTGAAGGGCTGATATCAGTCAAGGACTGTCAGTCATCAGACAAGGCTTCATTTGATTGGGGTTAAGATATATATCAGTATTATAAATGTAGCGATGCCATCTGCTCCTGAAACTATGAATGATCTCACACAATGGCCTCATGTACATATTAAACAGGAGATGAGCATTGAGTCCCCACACATATGGGCCTTGGATTTGATCTCTCCTGCCTATCAACACCCGCTGGAGCTGGCCACAGAGAAAGGAGAAGATAATATATAATAAAGAGAATACTTATTTAATTATCCATGTTCTAACTGCTGCTAGAATTGTATTTGCACAACATTGGAAAAGTGAAGAGATCCCTATTGAGGAGAAGGTGATTAGATTAACATTAGCAATTAAGGAGAAAGAACAAACTGAATATTATATGATATGGGAAGCATTTTATCAATGGTTAGAGTGTAAAAAAGGAAACTGGAAATAAAAAAAGAAGATTAAAGAAGAATAGAAAATACGTTAAGATAGAGGTATAAATAAGATGATAATTGTTAGTATTAGGATGAGGAGGATAGTTATGTGTAATGTTATTGTATTTTTACTAGAAGACATGTTAAGAGGAAAAATGAATAGGCTTATAATGTTTAACTGTTTAACATACTATAATTTTAAGATTAGAGAATTGTATTAAAGTGAATGATGTTGTAAATGTTGAAAGTGGGCGCACAGAGATATTTGAACCCAGACAACACACTGTTTAAGGAAAGATGGAATGTTTGTATTTTGAAAAATAAAAAAAATACTTTAAAAAAAGAAAGGAAGGAAGGAGAACTGTGTTTCCCACTCTTAACCTCTACAGGTGTTCCAAAAGGATAGCACGGTCATTGAAAGCTGCTGAGAGATGAAGAAGAAGCACAGAATAGTCACACCACCTTCATCCTAGCTCAACTAGAGGTCCTCCTCTAGTTTAACTTTTTTATCAGGTTCGCCTGATTCGCCAGTTGCGTCCCTTTCTGGATCGGGACTCGTTAAGTACAGTCACTCATGTCCTCATCACTTCCCGCCTGGACTACTGCAATACTCTCTACATGGGGCTCCCCTTGAGGAGCACCCGGAGGCTCCAGCTGGTCCAGAATGCGGCCGCGCGGGTGGTTATGGGAGCACTGTGGCGCTCCCATGTGACTCCCCTCCTGTGCGAGCTGCACTGGCTCCCGGTGGTCTTCCAGGTGCGCTTCAAGGTTTTGGTTACCACCTTTAGAATGCTCCATGGCTTAGGACCAGGGTATTTACAAGACCGCCTTCTGCCACCAGTAGCCTCTCACCGACCAGTACGCTCCCACAGAGTGGGGCTTCTCAGGGTGCTGTCGGTCAAACAGTGTTGACTGGCGGCCCCCAGGGGGAGACCCTTCTCTGTGGGGGCACCTGCCATCTGGAATGAGCTCCCCCTGGAGATATGGAGGATCCCGGATCTGCGCACTTTCTGCTGTGCCCTCAAAACATTCTTATTTCAGCAGGCTGGTCTGGCCTAACTTTCCCTTTTAAATTGCTTTTAAATTTGTTTTATAAATTGGGGTGTTTTAAATCTGTTTTGGGCCAAAGTATCTAATGTATTTTAAATGGTTTTTTAACATTTGTACTGCATGTATTTTATCTTTTGGCTGTTCACCGCCCTGAGTCCTTCGGGAGTAGGGTGGTATATACATTTAATAAATAATAATAATAATAATAATAATCCATAAACATGACCAATACTGTTTTTGTGTTATAAACTGCTTTGTAACCCAAATGAAATGGGTCCAGATAACCCATTTCCTCTACTGCCTTTTGAAACTTCTCTCAACAATCTTCCCTAGTAAGTGGAAAATGGGATAAAAGTTGTCCAGAACTGTTGAATCCAGCATTAATTGTGTTTCATTGTATATTGAGGATATCTCTCCAAGAACCAATAGATGACTTCTTCCTGTGGCTTCATTTAAATGGTGAATGTTGGAAGGGAGATGATGGAATCCCACAAGGGAGTGCCTACTAGGTTGCAAAGCAACTGAGAAGGAGGAAGGAGAAGAGAAATGGTTGCCTTGGAAAAGTAAAGTAGAAAGTATATAACAGCTCTGCCTTGATCTTGTTGTCCTTGAAAAGAGGTAGTAAAGATTTTAACAGAATAATGGAGTTGGAATGGACATTGGAGGTCTTCTAGTCCAACCCCCTGCTCAAGAAGGAGACCCTATACCAGGTCAGAAACGGCTGTCCAATCTCCTCTTAAAAATCTCCACAGCACCCACAACTTTTGGAGCCAAGTTGTTCCATTGATTAATGGTTCTCACTGACAGGAATTTTCTCCATAGTTACTTAGTTTCCATCCATTGCTTCTTGTTCTGCCTTCAGTTAGTGTAGAGAATAGGTTGACCCTCCCTCTTCTTTATGGCAATCCCTTCGATCTGGAACAGGCTTTCAAGATTCTATTAAAATACCTCACAAAATACCTCCCAAAGTGTGCCCCTAAGACCAGAAACCTACCTACTAGGAATATTAATGAAACACTACGACATAGAAAAACAATACTTAATAATCCACATCTTGACAGCCGCAAGAATTACTTACACACAAACATGGAAATTGGAAGAGACGCCAACAGAAGGAAAAATAATTCAAAAAATAATGGAATGCACGGAAATGGATAGATTGACCAAAGAACTACAAGACAAAGAAGATACAGACTATTATTTAATTTGGCAAAGATGGTATAACTGGTTAGATAACAAAAAAACGCAACAAGAACAAATCATATAAAATAGGAAGGGAATACCAAAAAGAACCAAAACTAAAGAAATATCATTATATAATGAAGGAAATAGATAGGTATATATGTATATACATCTAAACATAGAATACCGATGTAATACTCTTTTTTCCTAAGACTCAAGCTATTAGACTTGATTTTAATGTGTAGTTAGTATTTGTTGTGCAGTTAGCTTTAGTTGTGTATCGTATATATGTATGTATGTTTGTTTTTGTTTATATGTTTGATTAATAAAAAAAAATACCTCACAACAATAAAGTAGCATTTGAAGAATTGCACTGGCTTCTGTTTCTTGACCTGACCTTCCTTGAATGACAAACACAGGTTGCACTTATTCCCCTACCACCAGCACCTGAAATCTCTCGCTGCAACCTGGTGTTAGCATAATAATCACAATCACAATCACAATCACAATCACAATCACAATCATAATCATAATCATAATCACCTGACATAGCAATAGCTGAAAAGAAAAAAATATGGTTCATTGACATTGCAATACCTGGCAATGCACGGATTGAAGATAAGCAGCAAGAAAAAATCACAAAGTACCGGGACTTGCAAATTGAAGTTGAGCGACTGTGGAAAAAGAAATTGTGTGTTGTCCTGATTGTAATTGGAGCCCTTGGAGAAATACCCAAAGGGCTACCCCGCTATTTAGAAATCCTAAATTTACCAGACTTGAACATTTTGACTTTACAAAAAACCACCTTACTCGGAACAGCTTACATCCTCCGACGATACCTTAACAGTTCCTAGGTCCTTGGTTAGGACTCAAGCTGCTGAGCTATTAACCAGCCTCAAAGGCTGTGAATCTTACTAAAGATTAAATAATAATAATAATAATAATAATAATAATAATAATAATAATAATCAACCATTGGCAGCAACCCGTATCAACCATTAGCACCAGTCAATGGTATTTGTGATGCATTTTTGAATGTTCAGTTGACTGAGTTTCATATTTAATGAATAAAGATAATAATAATAATAACAATAACAACAACAACAACTTTTTTGTCATTGTACAGGTATACACAGTATACCCATACAATGAAATTCACCATCCAAAGACCTGGTCTACCACTCAAAGACCAGGTCCAACACACATAACAATCCCCAAACACACCCCCACCCACCACAAATTCCCCGCCCCATACCACCCAAACATCAACACAACAGACCAAGTAATGCTGTCCAACAGCTCACTGATGGTGGCCGTTTAGTTCATTGTTGAGTGCAATTAGAGCTCTGGGATAAAAACTATTCAGAAAACGTGTGTTCCGAGTTTTAATTGTTCTGTATCTTCTGCCAGAAGGCAACAGCCCAAAAAGGTTGTAAGCAGGATGGGAAGAGTCTCTGAGAATGATATGCAACTTCCTCAAACCACTACTGTGTGCAAGGGTTGTGTGCAATCCAACCCTTGCACACAGACCAGAAGATGTGAGCTTTGGGTGGCATCCAGTGATGGTATTCAGCTGGTTCGGACTGGTTTGGGTGAACTGGGCCCACCGACCCTCCTGGGCATTATGCCATCCTATTTAGCCACATTTTTGAGGCTGGGCGCATGCGTGGAAGGCACGTGTGTGAACAAAGTGCATGCACAGAAGGCCGGGCACATGCACGGAAGGTGCGCACGCATATGGTGAACCGGTGGTAAAAATATGTGAAACCCACCTCTGGTGGCATCATAAATTAATTCAAGAGAAGCATCAGAAGCCAGATGACAGTGTGAAAACATTCAAGCCTAAGATGCATTTAAAAAAAAATGGCATTAAAACAATTAGACAATGTTGGACTTCATTCCTAAAGATTTCATGAACTTGATCTCCAAATGTCAACATATGCCTGTTTGCTTTTCATATGATAAAATAGCTCTTCCTTCCTCATCCTGCCACTTGGAACTCTGACCTAGATACACTGATGGCACAATTGGCTTTTAAAAAAATAAATGATGTCCCGATGCCTGGAGGCGGTGCGGGCCTGGATGGGTAGAAACAGGCTCAGAATCAACCCTGCCAAGACTGAGTGGCTGTGGATGCCGGCACCTCGTGTTCTAGAGGTCCCATCTCTTTTGGGGAGGTTCTTGCTCCCATTGAAAGGGCTTGCAACTTGGGTGTCCTCCTGGATTCCTGGATGTCTCTGGAAGATCATCTGACGGCCATGATCAGGGGGGCTTTCACACAGGTTCGCCTGGTGCGCCAGTTGCGCCCTTTCCTGGACCGAGATGCCCTTTGCATGGTCACTCATGCCCTGGTTACTTCTCGTTTGGATTACTGCAACTCTCTCTACGTGGGGCTGCCCTTGAGGTGCACCCAGAGGCTCCAGCTGGTCCAGAATTGGGTTGTTACAGGAGCTCCCCATTATTCCCATGTAACACCTCTCCTGCGCGAGCTGCCCTGGCTACCGGTGGCCCTCTGGATCCGCTTCAAGGTGCTGGTACTCACCTATAAAGCCCTACATGGCTTAGGTCCACGGTACTTACAGGACCATCTCCTGCCTGCCTCCCACTGTCCTGTCCACCCTCATAGGGCTGCCCTCCTCAGGGTACTGTCGGCCAGACAATGCCGGCTGGCAACGTCCAGGGGTAGGGCGTTCTCTGTGGGCGCTCCTATCGTCTGGAATGAATTACCCACCGAGCTCCAGACGGCGCCTGATCTCTGCTCCTTCCATTGGGGCCTAAAGATTTGGCTGTTTCAACAAATGAGCTGAGTTCTGATTCTGGGGTTTTATTATTTATTATTTTGATTTGAATTGTTTTTAATTAGACTCTTTTTTATCATTGTATGTTTCTAGCTTGTGTTTGCCGCCCTGAGTCCTTTGGGAGAAGGGCGGCATATAAATTTGTGTTAAATAAATAAAATAAATAAATAATCAAGGTTACCTGGAATCTGGATGTAGGTCTGTTTGCAAAAATCCATCTCTCAACCTCCTCAAATAAGCAGCAAACAAGCACCTTTATAAATATGAGAAGTCCAGAAGTCAAGGTACATTTGTCACAGCCTTTCCAATTTTAGGTCCTCAATCTTTTGGATCCTTGAAAAGTACCACAGGGAAGAGGGCATCAATTTATTCTCCAAATCACTCAAGAGCAGGACAAGAAGCAATGGGTGGAAGCTCATCAGAGGGAGATTCAATCTGGAAATAATGAGGAATACTTGACAGTGAGAACGATTAACCAGTGGAACAGCTTGTCTCCTGGAGTTATAGGTCCTCCATCATTGGAGGTTTTCAAGTAAAGATTGGACAACCGTTAGTCTGGGATGGTATAAGGCAATGATGGCTAACCTTTTTGCCATCACGTGCCAAAAGCGGGGGGAGTGCAGGGGTGTTGCACGTGCATGTGCCTACACCCATAATTCGGTGCACCCCGCCCCACTGTGCATGTGCGTGTGACCCCCTGCGTTTTCCCTGCTATTGGCACACAATGGCACAGTGGGACCGGAAGGCCTGGTTTTTTCGCCTACCCAGGTTCCAGAGCCTTTCTAGGAGCCTGGGGAGGGCAAAAACAGCCGTCCCCAAACCCCTCTGGCGGCCCTTCGGAGGCCGGAAATGGCCTATTTCCCGACTTCTGGTGGGCCCCGAAGGCCTGAAAATCAGCTGGCCTGCATGAGCATGTGCGCTGGAGCTGAGCTAGGGCAACACTCGCGTGCCCACAGATATGGCTGCACGTGCCACCTGTGGCACATGTGCCATAGATTTGCCATCACAGGTATAAGGATTCCTGCCTTTGGCAGAGGATTGGACTAGATAGAAGACTTCCAAGGTCCTTTCTAGCTCTATGATTCTATGATCATGTGTTGAAGGACAGGTCCTGTCATCTCTAGCCAGTTCTTCATTCTGTGATGGCTTCATCTGCCAGCCAGAGAGAAACTAATAAGTCCATGATTAGACAATTTCTCTGCCAGTAGGAGTGTTTAGAGCAAATGAAGGGAAATATACACGTCCCGGGATAATGTTGCAGGATCCAATCTGCGTCGGTCACAGGGACCAGACGTTTTGTCTTCCAAGTTTTTAGACTCGTGCTGGAGCCCATCTTTAGGGAACTTGTCTCTTCACTAGAGAGAACTTCCCTGAAGATGGGTTCCAGCACAAGTCCGAAAGCTCAGAAGACAAAACCTCTGTGACTGACCCAGATTGGATCCTGTGTAGTGCACGTTTTAGGATGACCTTGGTTAATTATTGGAATAGTTGGCAATAGCATCTACTTTTTTTTTTTACAATTTTTTTATTTTATTTTGATTCAAATATCATCTTCCATTAAATAGTGTGTCGTCTGGGTTCAATTTTTTTGCGCAAATATTTTATACAATAACAATTACAATTTACAGTCATGTTTATTATTTTATCTATTCTTAACTTAATACTAATATTAATATATAACATACCTAATACTATAACAGTCCTCTTCTTAATTTGGTTAACTTTATTAAAACATTTATTCTATTTCACTCCTCTGCTTTTTTCCACTTTTCATATTTATTCTCTAACCATTATTGATAAAATAATTCCCACATGCTATAGTAATCAAATTGTTCCTTCTCTTTAATTTCAAGTGTTAACCTATTCATTTCTGCACATTCTAATATTTTCCTAATCACATTCTCATCCATAGGGATCTCTTCATTTTCCTAATTTTGTGCAAATACAATCTTAGCTGCAGTTATTATGTGAATTATCAAATATACATTTTCTTTACTGTAAGTTTCTGGTAAAATCCCCAACAAAAATAATTTAAGTTTCAGATCAATAGCATCTACTGTACATTAAGGTTTTGGGGCGGAGGCAGTGGGGAAATAGAATATAAATAGAACGAACAAATGAACGAACCAGTGAACAAACAATAATGTTTCTGGAGTAGACCAGACATTGTGCAATATTATGTTCCACCTTCCCAGCTTTTAAATATACTGAAGAGACACAATTAGAGAAGACGTTATTACTAACATATCTTCCATCATCTCTGAACCTCCTAAGTGACAAAACAAAACAAAAATATTCTATTATTTCCTACTGAGAATTTTTGACATTTCTCTCCCTCGGTTGGCAGAAGAAATAAGCCAACAACAATAACAACCACAGCAACAATTCGGCGGTGTGGTAGGACAGTGTAATCGCGTAGTTCACAATTCTCATAGCATCCACTGCAGACAGGACTGCTTCTTTTCAAAAGCTCCTTTTCCCTTCTACAGTAGTGGCCAAAATTGTGGAAACCTTTTGGGAAAAGTGTATCTTCTACAACTAGCTAATAACGCCACTTTTTTTTGGAGTAGTACCATAAAATTATATATATATCAATGGAAAGATAATTTAATTAAGAATGTAGTGCAATACCTTTTATGAAGGATTTGCTATTAGAGTAGCAGTTACATCAGAGGTAGAATTCAGCTGGTTTAGACCGGTTCACCTGAACCGGTAGCGGAAATCATGGGTGGGCCCACCTACCCACCCCAGCTCTATGCCATCCTATTTAGGCACATTTTTGAGGCTGGGCGCATGTGCAGAAGGTATGCGCACCAGCAAAGCACATGGATGGAAGGATGGGTGCATGCGTGAACGGGCACACACACGTTTGTGAACCGGTAGGGAAAGTAACTGAATATCACCCCTGCTGTACACGGCTAAGTATCATGACTCAATATCTCTCCCATTTATTTGCTGTGGTCGGGAAAGGATTTACTCAAAAAGGAGTTGCTGCCTTCCCCTTAGCAAAGATGTTGGTAGCAAATCCACTTTCTCTTGATTTTCATAAATCTGTCAATGATCCACCAACTTCAACTCAAGATTTCAGCTGCAGTAATAGTGGTGATGAGGCTAATGATGATCATCATCAAATAAGCATCTATATGAGCTTTATTTATTTGGTCACAATGACATTAACCATGTTACCCTCCTCGATGCAGTGGTAGAAATATCCCTTAAAATCAAAGCCTAGCCATTAAATATGGTGTGAGAACCAGGGGTGGGCTTCAGATCCTTTAGCAACGGGTTTGCTGCCCTGTTGCTGAGTGGGCGTGGCCGTGGTGGGTGTGGCCTAGTCAGCCACCTACACCATGGTGGGGAGGCATTTTTTGCCCTCCCCAGACTCTGGGGGCTTTTTTTGAGCCTCCGGGAGGGCGAAAACTGCTTTCCCAGGGTCCGGAGGACCTCCAGAGGCCAGAAACAGGCCTTTTTCTGGACTTCTGGAGCCTCTGGTAGGCTCGTTTTTTGGCCTCCCAGACCCTCTGCACGGCCCCTGCACTTACCTAGAATGATGAACGGGCCACATGGAGACTCCTGGGAGGGGAGGGGCGCGGTGGGTGTGGCCAGCCAGGGGTGGCATTTGGGGGTTCGCCAAATCCCAGTGTTCCTTGGCTAGAGGATCGCCCAAACCCTGCCAAAACCCCAGGAGCCCACCCCTGGTTGCACCCACTGCCACCTGACTGCCAGCCTGCCATCAACCATGGGGGGAACCTGGAAGGGAGAGTGAGGGCCTGGGGGAAAGTGAAACGGAATTGTGAAACTGAACTGTGAGAAGATAGAATAGAATAGAATGAGCTGGAAGGGAACTTGGAGGTCTTCTAGTCCAGCCCCCTGCTCAAGCAGAAGAACCTATACCATTTCAGACAAGTGACTGTCTAGTCTCTTCTTAAAAACCTCCAGTGATGGACCGCCCACGATTTCTGGAGGCAAGCTGTTCCACTGGTTAATTGTCCTCACTGTTAGGAAGTTTCTCCTTAATTTTTAATTAATTAAGATATCTCTGTGAAAACCCAGGTTGGTTCCCTGGGAGAAGAATGCCAACACATAGAGTGACTGTTTTCAAAACATCTTGTTTAAACTTGATTGGACAATGGAGAGATAAATAATAGGAAGGGACCAAGGGAGGAAAGTTAACTGGCAAAAATCTGCGCAAACTCTCAGTTCTGGCTTTACACTACTGCAATTCACTTTTTAAAACAAAAATTGATTTATATGCCGCCCTTCTCCGGAGACTCAGGGCGGCTTACAATGCGTTAAGCAATAGCCTTCAAAGTTTTGTATATTTATACAAAGTCAGCTTATTGCCCCCACAATCTGGCTCCTCATTTTACCTACCTTAGAAAGGATGGAAGGCTGAGTCAACCTTGAACCTGGTGAGATTTGAACTCCTAGTAATTGCAGGCAGCTGGAAGTTAATGAATGTTAATAACTGCTTTAATTTGCTGCGCCACCAGGCTCTTGACGTCTAATAAAACTATACCCTTTCCAACAAATGGAGTTAAGGATCATTTTTATTTAGAAGCCCAAGCTGAAGCAGGTCTGGCATATGGTGTGTGTGTGTATGGTTTTTTTCCCCTCATCTTTTGTAATGATTTTAGAATTTTTTTTGTGAATCACATTGAGATTGTCTTTAGCCACCCAGAGTTACCTTGTGATAAGATGAGTGGCCACTGAACTTGATAAATAATTTAAAATAATAAATAATTTAAATATGATTGTGTCAGGTGCAAATGACCAGATCCACATATGAAGAATTTGTTAAACAGCTGTTGCACAGGAATCCTCTTAACGAAGCGTTAACACTTGCTTGGAATTATATAAGGATCCACAGAATTCAAAAGGGAATAGAATAGAATTAGAATGAATAGAATAGAATAGAATAGAATAGAATAGAATAGAATAGAATAGAATAGAATAGAATA
>WNWU01000158.1:2099470-2123092 GCA_012654045.1 Ptyas mucosa
ATAGAATAGAATAGAATAGAATAGAATAGAATAGAATAGAATAGAATTTTTTATTGGCCAAGTGTGATTGGACACACAAGGAATTTGTCTTGATGCATATGCTCTCAGTGTACATAAAAGAAAGGATACATTCATCAAGAATCAAAAGGTACAACACTTAATGATAGTCATAGGGTACAAATAAGCAATCAGGAAACAATATCAATATAAATCGTAAGGATACCAGCAACAAGGTTACAGTCATATAATCATAACTGGAAGGAGATGAGTGGTGGGAACGATGAGAAGATTAATAGTAGTGCAGACTTAGTAAATCGTTTTACAGTGTTGAGGGAATTATTTGTTTAGCAGAGTGATGGCATTCGGGAAAAGACTGTTCTTGTGTCTAATTGTTCTGGTGTGCAATGCTCTATAGCGTCCGATGGTAGGAATTGAAATAGTTTATGTCCAGGATGCGAGAGGTCTGTAAATATTTCCACAGCCCTCTTTTTGACTCATGCAGTATATAGGTCCTCAATGGAAGCCAGGTTGGTAGCAACTGTTTTTTCTGCAGTTCTGATTATCCTCTGAAGTCTGTGTGTCTGTCTTGTTGGGTTGCAGAGTCAAATCTGGGATATAATATGCCTGGGAAGATGGCATCACTGAAGGCCTTCTTTAAGGGAGAGCCAGTTTGATATAGGGATTAAGGGGCTGGACTAGAAACCAGGAGATTGTGAGTTCTAGTCAGAGGTGGGTTCCACATATGTTTACCACTGGTTCACTGTGCATGAGCACTTTCCACATATGCGCCCAGCCTTCTGCGCATGCGCTTTGCTCATGGGCGTCCCTTCCGTGCATGTGCCCGGCCTCGAAAACGTGCCTAAATAGGACAGCATGCCGCTGGGCATACCAATCTCTGATACCGGTTCGCCCGAATTGGTCTAAACCGGTTGAATACTACCTCTGGTTCTAGTTTTCCCTTTGACCCAGAAGCTCATGGGTAAGCTTGGACCGGCTATTCTCAACTATCTACCACAAAGAGTTGTTGTGGAGAAAATGGGAAGAGCTAGCATTATGTATACCATCGTCAGTTGTAAAAAGTAAAGGTGAGACAGAGCCAGTCCTAGCCCTGTCATTAATATTTGTATTACTAAAACATGCAAATAATCCACCGAAAAAGAAATGCATCAAGTGTACTGAATCAGTGGTCGATACCTTGACAGTATCAATACGACCACCTCTATCAATATACATCTCTACAGGTGTAAATACACAATGGGCAAAGGAGGCAACTGAGAAATTGTGCATTGTATTATCACCACACAAGCTCTGACCCTTAGGAACTTTCCTGTGACCTCATGGCATGAGTGAATGGCATCACAACAGATGTTTTGGTACCTTGTCATCCATTCCTATGGCTAAGAATCTGTGAAACACAATCTTTTTTTTTTCTGGCTATGTGCAAACACTCCTAAGAAAGCCCATGCTACACACCCAGGTTTATTTTTTCCCTGGCCTTCTCAACACATTGGAATGTCCTGGGAGGGACGCACAAAAAAATATGATAGATATTTAGATCAGAAGTGGACTTCGAGAGAATGAAGAACAAAAGTGGCTGTCCTTTCTTCCTCATGCCAGATCAATCTTTTATATTCCAGAAGAATCGGAGGAAGATTCTTCTACGTGATCCTGAGAAGGTGCTTTGAACCAAGCGAGAAACAGCTCCGATTCTATTCTCATGTGGCTGGGCATGATGGGTGTTGCAATCCAATGCCCCAGGGTGGAGAAGGCAAGAAGAGATGACATTAAGGGTGTGATTTGATGTCATGTATGACTGTTGTATCTGTTTTACTTAGCATAATGCAAAAGTCACAGTGCATTAAGAAAGCAAAAATAGAACACATAAATATATCAACACTTAGAACTTCGGGAGAACAACAATATATTGAACAGGTGTTTGAAGGATGGCCTTATAAATATTTTAATAATATATGTGGGGAATTTCTGTCAGAGCAGGTATACGTGGACTTCAACTCCCAGAAGTGCTGGAAATTCAGTGTTGGTTAAAGAATTCTGGGAGTTGAAGTCCACAGATCTTAAAGTTAACAAGGTTGAAAAACACTGTCCTAGAGCCTGGGTATTAATACGGTTTTCCTACGTTATAAAAGAAAAAGATATCAGGAACAATGGAAGCAGAATTTCAGAGAAATATGGTAACCTCTGGCCACAATCTTAGAGGTAAGCAGATAGCCAACTCCCATAATTTATGAGTAAAACACAGCATTTTTAATAGCACATATTTCTTTATAACAAAGATTTATATGCTGCCATTCATATGTATTTGTTGGAAAAATCTAGGCAGTTTACAAATATCCATGTATAATAAAAATAATTTAAAAATTGTTATAAATACCTTGGGTCTGGGTAAAAAAGTAATGCTTTAAGTATAACAATTGGGATCAGGATTTTGGTCGTTAAATGAAGTGGTCACTAAGTAAAACCACAACTGTGCTTATGAACTCACATCAGCTTTCCTTTCTTTTACAGGCCAGTGAATTAATACAAATATTGGTCCCTAAAGTTACTTTTTCATCACTGTCAAAACTGTGAATGGTCACTAAACAAGGCAGTCACTAAAGAAGAACTACCTGCAATGTTTTAATGAGTGGCATTTAAAGCTTCTGAGACAGCGCTAACTTTAGCTTGCTGTTGCAAGTTCTTCTACCACAAAATAAAAATGGGCAGCGGATATTAAATGGTTGGGTAATTGTGTAGAAGGAAAAGAATTGAGTGCTGCGTGACCTAGCTGTCCTGAGATACCCAGCAACATTCAATACCTTTCTCCAAGAAGTGTTTAAGATGTTTATTTTAGTGATAAGGTGTTTCTAACAAGTTACTGATAGGTATACACTTGTGAGGCAAATCAGTGTTTTGTGGAGTCCAACTTTATATCGAAAAGATTAGCAGATTTTTTTTTAAAGTTTCCACCATGAGCCTGTGTGCGTACGCAGGCATCCTTTCTTACAATGAGAAGTTCACAAAAGCAGCCTCACATGTTATGAATGATTCTTTTACTTGTCATCCACAGAGTCTTTTCGACAAACGAATTGAACCACACCTAGTCTTAGAAAGAGACGTACTGTCAGAGATGGTATTCAGCAGGTTCTGACCAGTTCTGGAGAACCGGTAGCGGAAATTTTGAGTAGTTCGGAGAACTGGGGAATACCACCTCTGACTGGCTCCGCCCCCATCTATTCTTTGCCTCCCGAGTCTCAGCTAATCGGGAGGAAATGGGGATTTTGCAGTAACCTTCCCCTGGAGTGGGGAGGGAATGAAGATTTTACAGTATCCTTTCCCTGGAGTGGGATGGGAATCAGGGGTGGGTTCTACTTACTACTTTACTACCGGTTCACAACGGGGTCACAGTCTTCTGCGCATGCGCAGAAGCATTCTGATGATGTCGGGGTCGATGGGTGGAGCCTCCCGCCAGTTTTACTACCGGTTCTATAGAACCGGTGCGAACCGGGGGCAACCCACCACTGGTGGGAATGGAGATTTTACAGTATCTTTCCCCTGTCACCCCCACCAAGCCATACCATGCCCACCAAGCCATGCCCACAGAACCGGTAGTAAAAAAATTTGAATCCACCACTGCATACTGTATGCACCCTAAGTTGACGTCCACAACTGTCATCTTCAGAGTTTACCAAGATCATGGCAGAATAAGTATTTTCCCCTTCCCACCTTGTGATGCCAAAAGCATTGCACTCATTGAACAATCACAATTAAATGAAAACAAACACAAAAGATCAAATTTACAGGCAGAAATAGGAAAAGCTGGAAAGGAAACAATGCATCAATATTAAAAGAAAAGACACACAACAGTTTTGTGGGGGAGAAATTGCTAAAAATTCTTCTGGCTAGGACAGTACACAAAATCTGGCAGAGATCAACGAGCATCAAACAAAGAAATACAAGCAATTCTTTAATATTTTTAGATGCAGAGAAGCCTCTGATAATTTAAATTGGGTTTTTATGTTTAAAATTCTGGAAGAAATGGACTTTGGAGAGAATTTTATTCAAGGAGTCAAAGCTATTTACAAGTCACAGAAAGCAAAAATTGTCATTAATGGTGACTTAACTAACTCATGTGAAATTCAAAAGGGTACGAGACAAGGATGCCCTTTGTCTCTTCAGCTGTTTATCTTGGTGTTGGAAGCTTTGAATAGAGATGTTAGGCAAGATGAGAAAATAATGGGTATAAGCATCAAGAAAGAAGGGTATAAATTCAGGGCGTTTGCTGATGATCTGATTATATTCCTGCAAAACCCAAAAAATAACATAGAACGTTTAAATTAAATGAGTTTGGGGCTTTAGCGGGTTTTAAAATAAACAAACAGAAAACAACAATGTTGATTATGAATATGCCATCTCAGGACAGTGATACACTGAATAAAAAGTTGGGTTTTAAGGTCAAGAAAGAGGCAACATACTTGGGGGTTATGTTGACAAACACAAATATAAAATTGTTTCAAAATAATTATGTGCCTCTTTGGAATGGCATTAAAAAGGATTTACAAAGATGGGACAAATTGCATTTATCACTATTGGGCAGAATCTCTGTAATCAAGATGAATGTTTTATCAAAGATGCTCTTTCTGTTCCAGACATTACCAATATTTGCAACTGATAATCCATTTAAACAATGGCAGAGGGACATTTCCAAGTTTATCTGGCAAGGGAGAAAAAAAACCCCACAAGAATTAGATACAAGCTATTGCAAGATTCTAAGGAAAGAGAGGGTTTGGATTTACCAGATTTGAAACTGTATTTTGATGCATGCTGTCTGGCCTGGTTAAATTCTACACAGAATTGTGTAGTTGTGTAGAAGGAAAAGAATTGAGTGCTGTGTGACCTAGCTGTCCTGAGAAACCCAGCAACATTCAATACCTTTCTCCAAGAAGTGTTTCAGATGTTTATTTTAGTGATAAGGTGTTTCTAACAAGTTACTGATAGGTATACACTTGTGAGGCAAATCAGCGTTTTGTGGAGTACAACTTTATATCAAAAAGATTAGCAGATTTTTTAAAAAAAGTTTCCACCATGAGGCTGTGTGCGTACGCAGGCATCCTTTTTCACAATGAGAAGTTCACAAAAGCAGCCTCACATGTTATGAGTGATTCTTTTACCTGTCATCCACAGAATCTTTTCGACAAAAGAATTGAACCACACCCAGAAAGAGACATATATATCCTAAATTGATGTTCACAATTGTCATCTTCAGAGTTTGCCAAGACGAGAGCTGTATGCAACGAAATTTCATTTTAATGTAAGCTGATTAGTGTACATTCAAAGTGACAATAAAGTTATTCTTCTCTTCTCTTCTCTTCTCTTCTCTTCTCTTCTCTTCTCTTCTCTTCTCTTCTCTTCTCTTCTCTTCTCTTCTCTTTTCTATGCTCTGCTTGTCTGTAAGGTACTTTTTTCAACTGAACTTTCTTGTTTTTCTATGAAGATGTTTAGCTTCTTATCCAAGAAGCTTCTTCAACTCTGACTTGATGGTGGGGTCAATCTACAACACAGTCTACAGTCTACAACACAGTCCTTTCAACAGTTCCAAGAAGGCTCCACACCAGTGGTGAAATCCAATTTTTTTACTACTGGTTATGTGGGCATGGCTTGGTGGGCGTGGTGGGGCTTGGTGGGCGTGGCAGGGGAAGGATATTGCAAAATCTCCATTCCCACCCTACTCTGGAGCCAGCCAGAGGTGACATTTGCCGGTTCTCCAAACTACTCAAAATTTCCGCTACCGGTTCTCCAGAACCTGTCAGAACCTGCTGGATTTCACCCCTGCTCCACACCCATTTACACCACTCAGGTGACCCTGAGAACACAGATAAACCTCCAAGTGACCTTAACGACCTGCTAAAAGAATGCAAATGACCAGCTGTCTGCAAGGAGTATAAATGCTTCCATTCCCCCACCATCCAGTCAGAGCTGAAGAAGCTTCTTGGATGAGAAGTGAAATGTCTTCAAAGAAAACCAAGAAAGTTCAGTTGCCTCTTGAAAAAAGCACCTTTGGGACAACCATGACCTGGATGACTGAGAATCTCCATAGACATGCTCTGCTTGGATTTTATTTTATTTTATTTTTAATCTGGAAATTAACTTATTTAAATAGATTTCCCTAGCTCAGGGGTGGGCAATTGTGGCCCTTTTACAACCTGTGGACTTCAACTCCCAGAATTCCTGAGACAGCTGGCTCAGGAATCCTGGGAATTGAAGTCCCAGGTCATAAAGGGGCCATATTTGCCCACCCCTGCCCTAGCTAGATGGCAGACATCTGTACAACAAAGCACGTTGTCAGCAAAGGAAATAGCCCTGGGTGTTGTCAACATACACAAAATAGAGGACAAGCTCAAATCAAACAAGGCTTGTAGATTCATCCAGTGTGAAATCAGTACAAATTTCTACTAGTCCTTTTAGCAATGAACATAGCTATATTCACTTATAATACAATTTAAGAAAAAGCCACAAGTATGGAAATTATTGGAAATTCAACTTTTTGCTCCCGTCCAATGTCTCAACTGACTCAAGTTATAAGTGTATAAGTACTGACAACACCTAAAAATCGTACAGAGAAAATAGGAATTGTTTAATAACACAAGGCACACACACACACACACACACGGCTAATGAATGAATATAGTCAGGGGTGGGATTGAAAAATTTTGGCAACCGGTTCTCTGCTCGGTTGCTGGGTGGGTGTGGCCATGGGGGGGGTAGCCTACTCGGCCTCCTGCACAACAGCGGGGTGTGTGTCTGTGTTTTCGCCCTCACCAGACTCCGGAGGCTTGGCTTGAGCCTCCAGGAGGGTGAAAACGGCCTCCCCGGGCTCCGGAGGCCCTCTGGAGGCTAGAAATGGGCCTGTTTCTGGAGTTCCAGTACTTCCGGGAGGCCCATTTTTCACCCTCCCAGAGCCTCCACACGAGCCCTGCACTTACCTTGCATCCAAAACGGACTGCGTGGAGACTCCTGGGAGGGGCAGTGCAGGAGGGGCAGGGTCAGCCAGTCCTTGCAACTACTGGTTCGGCGAACCAGATGTAAAATTAGGATCCGGTTCACCTGAACCAGTCCGAATTGGCTGAATCCCACCCCTGAATATAGTGCTATTCATTACAGAAGCGAAGTGCAAAGTTATTTACAAGGTTTTAGGTGTATAAGTCCTTATTTATATGCATATCTATCTGCAGCGACTGAGTCTAAATATGTATCCTAATAATTTTTTAAACTTGATTCTTGGCACTTAACTTCCAGCAGAAGTAGTACAATCAATCATCACTGAGTTTAAATGAGATGAATATCATCTGTCAAAAATTAAAATAAAATAGAAAATAATAAATAAATAACTTTAAAAGAAAACAAAAAACAAAAACACTGAAAGCTGACTCGGTGAACCTGGTCTTTTTCTGCTGTTTGTTTTCTGCTATTCGTTTTCTGTTTCTTCGTTACTAATTAAGCAATGTAATTTTTTTAATACTTTGCTTATAATAGAAAGCACTTTGCTGCTGGTTTCTTCCTCTCGCCCTATTCTATGTACAGGCTTAGGAATGCTAATAGGAATAGCAGTTAGACATATACCACTTCACAGTGCTTTACAGCCCTCTCTAAGCAGTTTGCAGAGTAATAGCCTCTCTTAATACCCTTTTGCTCAGTTGTTGAGTTTGCTTTGCCACCACTTAGTGCTGGACAGTATTGTCTTTCTGCTGTGGCTGACTGGGTTGGGAGTCGGAGGTACATAAATAAATAAATAAATAAATAAATAAATAAATAAATAAATAACTTTATTGTCATTGTACGTGTATACACAGTATACCCATACAACGAAATTCAGGTCCAACACACATAACAATCCCCAAACTCACTCCCACCCACCCACCACAATTTCCACCCCTAAACCACCCAAACGTCCACACAACAGACCAAGTTGTGTGGATGTTTTATACATTTTATAGTGGTTCCACTTCTACAGTGTAAGTCAGGCCTGTCAAACTGGTGGCCCGCGGGCCGGATATGGTCCATGCAGGCCACGCCCACCCTGGCTCCGCAAAGGCAAAAAACATCACGATACGGCCAGTGATGCGAGTGGGTTTGACACCCCTCGTGTAAGTCATTTCAGATTGTAGTCTTGGATGCAAGGGAGAGCATTCAAATCTTTGTTTGCTCCAAGTGTCAGGTTGGTTTAGTGCAGTGATGGTGAACCTATGGCATCCGTAGAGCCATCTCTCCGGGCAGGCCAGCTGTTGCCCCTTGCTCTTTGAGTTTCTGGCGTGCACATGCGCGCTGGCCAGCTGGACTTCGCACATGTGGAAGTGCTGGAAACTGGAAGACCAGGTGACCGGCGCACATGCGCACTGGGAATCTGAGCTTCTGGGTTCTGGTGTGCGCATGTGCATCGGCATGTGCATGCGTGCCAGAAACTGGAAGACCAGGTGACCGGAGCGCATGCTGGAAACTGGAAACTCAGTTTCCCGGCGCACGCATGCATGCGTGGAACTGCTCTTCCAGTTTCTGGTGCTCCCCTGCGCCCTCACTGCACTCCTGTTTCGGCACTCAGTGCCGAAAAGGTTCACCAATACTGGTCTACTGGTCCAGGAGAGAAACCAGGAGACTGTGAGTTCTAGTCCACCTTAGGGATGAAAACTGTCTGGATGACTTTTGGACCAGTCATTTTCTCATCCTCACAGGTAGAGAAAACAGAAGGAGGAAGAAGTAATAGATATGTTTGCCACCTTGAGTTATTTATAAAAATATTAAAGGTGAGAGATGATGATAGATAGGTAGGTAGGTAGGTAGGTAGATAGGTAGGTAGATAGGTAGGTAGGTAGGTAGGTAGGTAGATAGATACTGTGTTTCCCTGAAAATAAGACCCTGTCTTATATTTTTTTGAACCCTGAAATAAGCGCTTGGCCTTATTGCCATGAGCTCAAAAGCCTGATTGGGCTTATTATCAGGGGATGTCTTATTTTGTGGAAAACAGGGTAGATGGATAGATGATTGATGGTTGATTGATAGATAGATTAGAGAGATTATAGACAGACAGACAGACAGACAGACAGACAGACAGATGAAGGACTTGGGAGTCGACCTGTGTTATTTGCCTCTGTGAAATTGCTGAAAAAGATAATTCATCAATCTGGGGTGAAGTGTTATCGGTATGATTATGGGATTGACCTGAAATAAAGAAATAAATACTGTTGACAAGAGAAAATATGGATTGTCATCAAAGAGCATGAATAGCTGTTCATCACAAATATGAAGTTTTGGATTGCTATGCACCCTCTTACCTACTTTTCCTTAAAGCTGGTGCCTGATTTTCAATATCACATCAAAAGAAAGCTTTTTCTGTCCTCTAGTGGCAGAATGTAGAATATTGGATGGTTTTAAGATTCAAAAAATTTTGAAACTTATTCCCATATTATTCCCATATTATTGTTCAGCTAGATGGCAGTACTTAAATGATTTCAGGTAATCTCAAAAACTGTGTTAGTATTTTCCTGAACTATGTATGAAAATAGTTACAAGCATTTTATATGTGTTTTATTGGAAAACTTCTTTGATTCCTTCTTTGGAAGAATAGCTAATCAAATTAGAGAAGTATGCTTTGAAGTCCAGAATAATTTCTTATATATAAAAAAGCAAATCTGATGCAAAATTTAATTCTAATTGAAAACAGTTTTTGGATTTTAATGTTTAGAATTATATTAAAGCAGTTTTGTGTGCTCCATCCAAAATTTGCTTTTTCTTCTCTATAGAATTATATTGGTTTGTATTTATAAAGTATTGATTTAAGACGCTGTTTACTGTTAAAGATGTAATATTAGTTTTAGAAAGTTCCCACTTTCTCCAAACAATCAATCACATTGTCCAATCAAGGTACTGGCTGGTCGCCTGGTAACCGGACTCCTCCTCTTCCAGCCACCTGTTGGAATGTCCTTGGTTCCCACAGGAAAGTATTTTGTTTTGCCTACAAAACCCCCTATCTAACTATGTTCCCCCTCCCTATCCCTTTTTTTTTTTTATGCCGCCCTTCTCCGGAGACTCAGGGCGGCTTACAGTGCATTAAGCAATAGCCTTCATACTTTTGTATATTTATACAAAGTCAGCTTATTGCCCCCACAATCTGGGTCCTCATTTTACCCACCTTAGAAAGGATGGAAGGCTGAGTCAACCTTGAGCCTGGTGGGATTCGAACTTGCAGTAATTGCAAACAGCAGATTTATTTATTTATTTCCAATTTATATACCGCCCTTCTCCCTGAGGACTCAGGGTGGTGTACAGCCAGACATAAAAAACATGAAATATAAATATTAAGACATTTAAAATATATATAATTTGGCTACAAAATTTAAAACTCACAGACCAATTAAAATATTAAAAATATTTAAAATTTCTTCTTAAGCCAGCCCGGCTTGTTGGAAAAAATGTGTTTTTAGGGCACGGCAGAAGGCACTGAGGTCATGAATTCTCCTAATCTCCGGGGGCAACTGGTTCCAGAGGGTGGGTGCCCCCACAGAGAAGGCTCTCCCCCTGGGGGTCACCAGCCTACATTGTTTGGCTGATGGCACCCTGAGGAGGCCCTCTCTGTGGGAGCGCACGGGTCGATGGGAGGTCATCGGTGACAGCAGGCGGTCTCAGAGATAACTAGGCCCTATGCCATGGAGCGCTTTAAAGGTGATCACCAACACCTTGAAGCGCACCCGGAAGACCACCGGAAGCCAGCGCAGGAGCGGTGTTATGTGGGAGCGCTACGCTGCTCCCGTCACTACCCGCGCGGCCGCATTCTGGACCAGTTGGAGCCTCCGGGTGCTCTTCAAGGGGAGCCCCATGTAGAGAGCATTACAGTAGTCTAGGCGGGAGGTGACAAGGGCGTGAGTGACTGTGCACAGGGAATCCCGATCAAGAAAGGGCCGCAACTGGCGAATCAGGCGAACCTGACAAAAGGTCCCCCTGGCTACAGCCATCAGATGTTCCTCCAAAGACAGCTGCCTATCCAGGAGGACTCCCAGATTGCGAGCCCTTTCTGCGGGGGCTAAAGACTCGCCCCCGATAGTCAGTGATGGAGTCAACTGACTATATCGGGATGCCGGGAACCACAGCCACTCCGTCTTGGACGGGTTGAGCTTGAGTTTGTTTCTCCCCATCCAGATCCGCACGGCTTCCAGGCACTGGGACATCACTTCGAGGGCATCATTGGGGTGGCCTGGGGTGGAGATGTACAGCTGGGTGTCATCAGCGTACTGATGGTATCTCACCCCAAAGCCACGGATGATCTCACCCAGCGGCTTCACATAAATGTTGAACAAAAGGGGCGAGAGGACCGACCCCTGCGGCACTCCACAAACGAGAGGCCTCAAGGTCGACCTCTGCCCCCCTGTCAACACAAACTGCGACCGGTCGGAGAGAAAGGAGGAGAACCACTGTAATACAGTGCCCCCCACCCCCAACTCTTCCAGCCGGTGCAGCATGATACCATGGTCGATGGTATCAAAAGCCGTTGAGAGATCTAATAGGGCTAGGACAGAGGAACATCCCCTGTCCCGAGCCCTCCAGAGATCATCAACCAACGCGACCAATGCCGTCTCCGTGCAGTGCCCAGACCTGAAACCCGACTGGAACGGATCCAGATAAGATGTTTCCTCCAGGAATTGTGGAAACTGTTGCGCAACCACACTCTCAACAACCTTCGCAATAAAGCGGAGGTTGGAGACAGGACGATAGTTAGCTAATACTGCCGGGTCCAGGGAAGGCTTCTTGAGGAGGGGCCTCACCACCGCCTCTTTCAAGGCGGCAGGGAAGTGACCCTCACTCAAAGAAGTGTTGATAATACCCTGGAGCCAGCCTCGTGTAACCTCCCGGGAGGCCAGTACCAACCAGGAGGGACACGGGTCCAATAAACATGTGGCCGCACTAAGTCTCCCCAAAATCCTGTCCACATCATCAGGAGTCACAGAGTCAAACTCTTCCCAGATAACATTCTCAAGACTATTCCTTGTCACCCTGCCCAGATCTACCCAGTCGGAGTCCAAATCCCCCCGAATCTGAGCAATTTTGTCATACAGGTATTGTCCAAAATCCTCCGCCCTGCCTTCCAATGTTAATAGATGTTAATAACAGGGTGCTTTAAACCACTGTACTACAGGCTCTGTACCTGTAATACACATTGTGGCAACCCTGAAGCCTCCAAAATGGCCCCAGCCAGGTTCACTTCAGAGTTGACACCATATGGAGTTCAGCAAACTGGAGAACACCTGAATCTCCAGGGTGACACTTCTTACACATATAAATAAATAGGGATTCTTTGAAACAAAACTTGATTTCTGTGGCCCCATAGGCCAAACCCAGGCATTTCCTATTTTATATGCATTAATCCCAGGGGTGGGATTCAGCCAGTTCGAACCAGTTTGGGTGAACCGGATGCTAATTTTATATCTGGTTCGCTGAACCGGTAGTTGCAAGGACTGGCTGGCCCTGCCCATCCCACCCTGCCCTTCCCAGGAGTCTTCATACGGCCCATTTTTGATGCCAGGTAAGTGCAGGGCCCACACAGAGGCTCTGGGTAGGTGAAAAATGGGCCTCCTGGAAGTTCCAGAAGTCTGGAAACAGGCCCATCTCTGGCCTTTGGAGTGCCTCTGGAGGCCGGGGGAGGCCATTTTCACCCTCCTGGAGGTTCAAGGAAAGCCTCCGGAGCCTGGGGAGGGTGAAAATCCCCCCCCCGTTGTTCAGGAGGGCAAGTAGGCTACGCCCACCATGGCCACGCCCACTCAGCAACTGGCCAGAGAATTGGTTGCTAAAATTTTTGAATCCCACCCCTGGTTAACCCACAACCAGCTGAACTTAAAAGTCATAATTCTGATCATAGAGAGATTGGCGTCTAATAATCACAATCTTTTCTTTCTCACTGAGTACAAGGAAGGCTTAAATGGTAGAATTAACATTCTGAGAATAGTTGAGAACCACCAAAAGATCAGACGAAAGACAAACTTTCCACTTTTTAATTTTTGTTTTACTATGATGGCTTCTCAGCTTTTATTTAAGTAAGTATATTTTATCATTACAGTGAATTGATATCAAAGGGTAAATGAACAGTCTCTAGATTCCCTAGTCTCTAAGACTGACATTTTTTTAGAGAGAACAACAGGCCATTGTGAGAAAAATGATAAATAACATCATTCTTTATAATGATATTATAAAGAAATAAAGCTGTGGAAGAGGGTATCTTATTCAGAATTAGCATATCTGATTTATGTATCTTTGGAGACTTTGATCTTCAGGCTTGAAAACTGTACGAAGTCTACCACCCACCAGATTAAAATATTCTTTATTCTTAATATTAAAAAGAGGCAGGATAGAATATTTCCCCTGAAGGAGAAAAATCTTAACAAAGACAGAAAGCAGCCCCAGTATTCCCGCCATAGGAAGACAGCCTGAAGCAGAAGCTTGAAAAGACTGGTCTTTTGGAAAGAAGATTTTGTATCTGGGCCTATCTATTCATAAGCAAAGAGCAAATAGAAACTCCAGATAAGCAACACAAATAGGGCAGCCAAAGTTGACAAGATTAGCTCAGACAGTTAGGAATTGCATTTTCCTTTTTGTCTGTAGAGCCAGCCATGACCCCATAGAATATTAAAAGGCATGTTCTTGCTTAGAAATAGGCATCTCAATCATGAGGTCCCAAAAAATGTATAAAAGCCCACCTATCTCAACCCCATTTTGTCAGCCACTCCAGAAACATGCTGCTGTCACTGAATTTTCTGGAAAACCAAATAAACAAAAACCTTCCTTCCTGCAGTCAGACTTCATTTTATTTCCAGTGTCTTTCTCCCGGTTTGGAAGCAGACCGGATTTTTATTCCAACAAAAACTGTGAACATCGACTTCCGGCGGCTCTGCGAGCTTGGACAGCGCCCGAATGAGAGCGCCTGCTTCGCGGTTCCGTAAACCCCCGAACGGCAGTCCAACACCGTCGGGAGGTTTGAAAAACCTTTCCCCGGGCAAAGGGGAAAGGCAAGAGCCGGCTGGTGGGGGTAGAACTCGCCAAAGCCCCCCAGAAGGATTTCTGTGGAGGCGGAAGGTTTGAGTTCCCCAGAAATCAGCCAATTGCTCTGGACCGGAAACGTCTCTGCCTTTGCAGAGCCACAAGCCGTGACCGCATCTGTGGGGATTTTTTTACATTTTAATTTTATTTTTTTTTCCTCAACAACAAAAGCAGATGGGATCAGCCAGGAGGACTTTAATTGCAAGTATTTGACTTAACTTCTTTCTACTTGTGGATTGCCTCCTTCGGAAGTTACAAATTAACTGCAAATAAAATGGCGATTGAGGCTTGAGTGGCTGGGAAAGTGAAAGTGATCTGAGCACTGGCACAGTCTCAAATGATTTTTTAAAATTTTCTTTTGTTAAAGACTTGTTAGAAGGAGGATTTTACCAAGACTTGTTTGTTGGAACTTAAGTAAAGATTTGAACTATTTGGCTGCTTAATAATTAAAAGGAGAACTTAAAGAATATAGGAAGAAGGAAAGAAAGTAAATAAAAGAAGGAGGAGGGAAAAAATAAACTCTCCCCAAGATAGCCACAAAAATTCCCTCAGTTAAAACTGTCCCAGCAAAAGGCACACCCAGTGCTGGAAGTTCACCTGCTCATGCTCCTAAAGTACAGGAGACACAGACTTTAACAATTGAAATGATACAGCAGGTTATCCAAGGAGCTTTGAGTCCTACAGAAGATAAACTTACAGCTGTATTGGATAACAGAATTCAAACTGTAGCAGATGATCTCACTGCTGTGATAGACTCTAAAATCCAAATAGTTACAGAAGAATTGACAGCACGTAATGTGGATATCAGAGAAGACATACTTTTTGCATTTCAAGGGCTAGCTGCTCAAGCTGAAAGTCTTGATTGCAAGATAGAAGAGGTTAAGGAAACTACTGAAATTATGAGCAGCAAGCTGGATACGGCTCAGCAGAGAATAGAGAGATCTGAGATGGACCTGATTCTGGTACAATACAGAGAAATGGAGTTTGCAGTGAGAATCAGAGGGGTGAAAGAAGATAAAAAAGAAAACTTGAAGGATAGAATGGGAGAAGCATTGGCACAGGCGCTGGGGATGCCAAAATGTGAGGTGTTGTGGCAAATGGACAAAATTTTTAGAGTTAACTCCTGGGTGGCCAGGCAAAGAAAATTACCTAGAGATATAGTAATATACTTTACTACAAGACATGTACGTAATGAAATGCTGCAAGCAACCTACAAAAAAAAGTTAGAAGTGGAAGGACAAGAAGTGATGACAATGAAGGAGATTCCCCCAAAGATGTTAAGAGCTAGAAGAGAATACGCTTTTTTGGTGGAGGAGTTGAAGAATCGTCAGCTACAATACAGATGGGATGTTCCAGCCGGTTTAGTGGTGAATTTTTCTGGAGAAAGATACAGGCTTAATACAACTGATAAAGCAAGGGATTTTTACATAAAGGTTTTAAAGGCTGGAAGGCCTAAATCTCCTGAAATTAAAGTAAAACAAACAGCTGAAAAGAAACCACAGGAAGAATTGCTGTCTATTGCCCAGGGGGGAACTTCAACAAGTCAAGAAGATCTTCTCCAAGTCCTGGTGGATGTGAGTGAAGAATTACCTAAAGAGCAAAGAATACCAGAGCGGCTACAGCAAAACGTAAGGAGGAGTTAAAAATTCAACAATAGCAATTACCAAGTCGAGAACTCACCAAAATGGAAGCAGTGGGAGGAGCCAGACCGAAAAGTCGGTTAGAGTTGGAAAACCAGCAAATGCTCCTGAGGCTTCAGAAATTTAAGCATGGGAACTAGATTCCTATCTTGGAATGTCAATGGTTTAAATTCTCCGCAAAAAAGAAGAAAAATATATATGTATCTCAAGCAATTCAAGAATGATATAATATGTTTGCAAGAGACTCATATTAGAATACAAGATCAAAAATATTTAACAAATTCAAGATTGGGTGTGCATTATGTTGCAGCATCACCAGACAAAAAAAATGGTATAGTTATCTACCTGAAGAAGGATTTAATTGCTAAACTAATTGAAGCAGATGTACAAGGTAGATATTTGGCAATTGAAGTTTTGATCCAAGGTGAAAAAACTTTAATTGTGGGAGTTTACGCACCCAATCAACAACAGGAGATTTTTTTACAGTTTTTTACATTCAAAAATGACCAATTGGAATTACAAAACATGTATTTTGCTTGGAGATTGGAACGGAGTACTAGATGTTAAAAAAGACAAGTTAGGATCGAAACAAAGTTTTGCTTCAAGAGCTAAATTGCCAAGATCTTTTTTTGATCTGATGGAGGAGTGGGAGTTGAAAGATATCTGGAGAGATAGAAATCCAACAGATAAAGATTTTACCTTCTTCTCAGATAGACATCAATCCTTTTCAAGGATAGATTTTATTTTAATATCTAACGATCTTTTCCCTAGGGTGAAGACAACCAAGATTTTTCCAAGAACGCTGACAGATCACAGCCCTGTATGGGTAGAAATAGATTATTGCAAGGGACCAGAGAGGTCCTGGAGAGTAAATGAAAACTTATTTACATATGGAGAAAATATTAAGGAATGTAAAAAGTTTTTGAAAGAATATTTTATTATGAACATGCAAAAGGGTACCCCAATGGAAATGGTGTGGGATGCAAGCAAGGCTTATATGCGGGGTGTTCTGATTTACCTGAATAATAAATTTAGAAAAAAGCAAGGGGAAAAAAGAAGGGTGCTGGAAGAGCAAATTAAGGAAAATGAACAACTTTTGATAAAAAACCCAAGGGATAATAAAGTTAAGGAGGTTATTAACTTGCTGAAAGAACAATTTAAAATGTTGATAGCAGATCAAACCGCAACTAATTTACAGTATGCTAAATATAATACATTCTGTAATGCTAATAAACCTGGAAGATGGATGGCCTATATGCTTAGAAAGAGACAAAGTCAAAGAACAATTGAAAAAATTAAATATAAAGGAAAAGAGGTCTTTCAGCAAGAATTAATCAAGAAGTCATTTATAGAATACTATTCAGAATTATATAAGGCAGATAAGATTCAGGATATGGATATAGATAGATTTCTTAAGAAGCAGAACATTAAGCCAGTTTCACAAGATCAAAGGGATATGTTAACTCAATTAATTACATTAGAGGAAATTATGTCTGCAATCAAAGATTTAAAGTTGGGGAAGGCCCCGGGAACAGATGGCCTGACGGTGGTTTATTATAAAAATTTGTGTGAAGAGATGGCTGAACCAATGAAAGAATTATTTAATACAATACAACAGGGAGGAAAGGTTCCTCCCTCCTGGAAAGCAGCCTTTATATCTTTAATACCAAAGGAAGGTCAGGATCATACAGAACCAAAAAATTATAGGCCTATTTCATTGTTAAATACTGATTATAAGATATTTGCTAAGGTGCTGGCAAATAGATTAATGAAGGTAATGCAGCAAATGATACATCATGACCAAACAGGTTTATAAGCGGCAGACAAATGAAAAGCAATGTAAGACATATTGTTAATGTTTTGGAATATTTAGCAAGGAACAACCAGGTCCCTGCGGGTATAATATTTTTAGACGCCAAAAAAGCATTTGATCGACTCAATTGGCAGTTCTTATTAAATTTAATTGAAAGAATGCAGTTTGGAGATACTTTTATACAATCAATAAAGGCAATATACCAGAAACAAACAGCACAAATAATAGTTAATGGAGGCGTAACTGAAATTTTTTTAATAGAAAAAGGTACTCGGCAAGGATGTCCTTTGTCTCCATTATTATTTATTTTATCACTGGAAATATTGCTGAATAATATACGAGATTCAGAAGCAATAAAGGGAATTCAGATTAGGCAACAAGAATATAAATTACGCGCATTCGCAGATAACCTGGTTGTTACCTTAACTCAACCATCACAATCTGTTAAAATATTAATGGATATAATTAAAGAGTATAGATTAATATCTGGCTTTAAAATAAATGCAGCCAAAACGAAGATAATAGCTAAAAATATGACTGTCAAACAAAAACAAGAGATGGAAAATCAAACAGGATTTGAAGTAGTTAAAAAGGTCAAGTATTTAGATATAAATATCCTGACAAGTAATTCAAAATTATACCATCACAATTATGAATTACTGTAGCAAAAGATGCAATTAGAGATCCAGAATTGGCGAAAGTTACAGTTGTCACTGCTAGGAAGGATAGCTGCCATAAAAATGAATCTTTTACCAAAGTTTTTGTTCCTTTTTCAAACAATACCAATACTTAAAACTGATAAAATAATGAAAGAATGGCAAAAAGGTATAAACACTTTTGTCTGGGCAGGGAAAAAAACCTCGAGTTAAACAGAGAATAATGCAGGATTCTCGAGAAAGAGGAGGACTTAAAATGCCCAATTTAGGGCTATATTATGAGGCAGCTGTATTATCACTAGTTAGTGATTGGATTAACTTAACAGAGGATAGGATATTAAACGTTGAAGGGTATGGCCTGGTTTTTGGCTGGCATGCATATTTATTGTATGACAAAAAGGTAGACAATATTTTTAAAAGTCACATATTGAGAAGTTCTTTGTTACGTGTATGGAAAAAGTACAGTTATAAGTTAAATGATAAAATTCCGATTCGGGCAATACCTAGACATACAATTGAAAATATAAATATAGAACAAAAGCAAGATGGGATTTCTTATGAACAACTTTTGGACAAGGAAGGATATGGGTAGCAATTAAAAACTATTCAGCAATTAAAAGAACAAAGAATAATTAAAACTTGGTTTCAATACGGCCAGCTACAGGCCAGATGGAAAGAGGACCAAAAAAAAGGTATTTTGCAGCATGAAGATAACTTGATTAAACAGATAAGAGACCAGAGCCAAATGCATATAAAAAGGCTGTATAATGTATTATTGGAAATAGATTCCGAGACAGAATTAGTTAAGGATTGTATGATAAAGTGGGCACAAAACATAGGGGAAACAATAACATTGGACACATGGGAAACTATATGGGTTAGAAATGTAAAATTTACACAGGCTCAAAATTTGAGAGAAAATTTTTATAAAATGTTTTATAGATGGCATTTAGATCCAAAAAAATTAGCTTGTATGTATCCGAATATTCAGCCCAAATGTTGGAGATGTGGAAGTCAGGATGCCACTTATTATCATATATGGTGGACTTGTAATAAAATTAAGGCATTCTGGATAAAAATTTGGTGGATAATTCAAAATATATTAAAGAAAAAGATTAAATTTACGCCACAGTTTTTTTTGTTAGGTATTATAACAGATTGTACTGGACTAGAAATAAAGTTGATTTTAAATTTAATAACAGCGGCAAGACTACTGGTGGCACAATATTGGAAGAAACAAGAAATACCTACGATTCAAGAATGGACATTAAAAGTAGTGCATTTGGCAGAAATGGCAAAAATCTCCGCATATCTCAAAGATTATTCAAATGAAAGATACATAAAGGAGTGGAAAAGATGGATAGATTATATTCAGAACAAATATTGTAATAAGAAATTTCAATTAGCTTATGAATGAAATATTTTGTAGAAATTGTCATATTAAATAGAATATTGTTGTTTTATTATTAGGAGTTAAAGATCAAGGTTAATAATGATTTATTATATTGTTAGCTAATTATAGTTTTGAGTTTGTACATGTAATACCCTGAGCTAATCCCGGGAAGTCAAGGGGGGGGAGGGGGGAGGGAGGGGAGGGGTGGGGTGGAGGGGGAGAGGGAGGGATAGGGAGGGGGGAGGGGCGGAAACTGTTTTTTGTATAATTTGTAAAACTTTTTAATAAAAAAAACCTGTGAATATCATTACCATGTAACAAATATTGCTTTCATTTTTTATGATTTTTTCTGTTTTTTATATATTCATAAACAAGAGGTGTCTATGTGCTGAGGTGTGTGTGTGTGTGTGTGTGTGCATGTACTTGTGAACAAACTCTATTTGTGTTTGCAGATTTAATCTTTTGATTTGTGGATGAGTAAATTCTGGGTAACTTAGTAGTAAATTCTGGGTAACTTATTTTGGGGTTTGAGAAAGTTTGCTAATTTGATTAACTTGGAGACACTGATTCTCAAACCATTGTGGATTCTGTTAATATTTTAAGGGAAGATGGAAGATATTTTATAAAGAATAAAATATATTTAGATATACAGATAACCCCTGACTTACGAGCATTCCCTTAGTGAACTTTTGAAGTTACGCAATCAGTGCCCCCTAGTGTTCCCAAACAGGGCCCAAAACTACGAATCTTGCAGCACCATGGCAGTTGTTCACCCTTATGAACAACCGCAGAGGCTCTCCAACATTCATCCTGCATGTTGCCATCCGAAATGGAGCTTCTGAAGGGTGGATTAGCCCCTCAGAAGCCCCGTTCAGCCATCCAGAGACCTCCCCCAGCCCATTGCAGGCAGGGGTGAAATCTAATATTTTTTGATACTGGTTCTGTGGGCGTGGCTTAATTAGTGGGCGGAGCTTGGTGTAAGGTGACTGGGTGGGCGTGGCCAAGTCAATGTTACTTCTTTGCCCTTTTTTAACCTACAAAACACAACACAACACAACTGGCTCACCCACAATGTAAAAGCAGCTGTGCTAGACCCAAAATGGCCCCTGCAACAAGCAGAAACCTCACATAGCCACAAAAAGCCTAAAAAAACAACTTTCACACTTTACACACACACAACACAACACAACACAACTGACTCACCCACAATGTAAAAGCAGCTGTGCTAGACCCAAAATGGCCCCTGCAACAAGCAGGAACCTCACACAGCCACAAAAAGCCCAAAAAACCAACTTTCACACTTTACACACACAAAATTCCACATACAGCTTTGTGAGACTAAGCACACTAAATCTCAAAAAGCTGCACAAATATTATTTTATTTTAATTTATTTTAATTTTTATATAAAAGCAGCTAAATTTAAAACTTCCTAAACTTTAAATGGCTAGGTCTAAAAAAAGAACAACTAAAAAAACCCCCAATTAACTATTTTTTTTAAAGCTCCCAAAGGGGAAAAAAACTTACCCAATAGAACAGGGGTCTCCAACCTTGGCAACTTTAAGACTTGTGGACTTCAACTCCCAGAATTCCTCAGCCAGCTTTGCTGGGAGTTGAAGTCCACAAGTCTTACAGTTGCCAAGGTTGGAGACCCCTGCAGGCAGGAAGGCAGATAGAGCTGCTCACCGATGAGCTTGATTGCAGACAGGGAGATTCAGTTACTTGCTGATGCAATGGATTGCAGGTATTACAGCAAGCGAAGCAAGGCCAGCATGTGAAGGTAAGCAAGCTGGAGGCTGGAGGGGGGATTTTTGCTAGCTAGCTAATCGCAGGCAACTCAGCTGGGATCATCAGAGCAATTTAAAAGAAAAAAAAGGCTCTGATGATCGTGCAGCTCAGCTGGGCATGGGGGGCGGGGGAAGGGATTTTTGCTACTGGTTCTCCGAACTGTCTGCCACCATCGCTACCTACTCGCCTGAGCTGGTCGAAATGGGAGCATTTCACCCCTGATTGCAGGCCAAAATGGAGCTTCTGGGAGCCAGATCTGCTTGGATCTGGTCCCTGGAGGCTCCATTTTGGCCTGCAATGGGCCGGGTGAGGTGTGCGGAAGTCCGAATGGAACTGCAGAGGGGCACAGGAGGCTGGGGAGGAGATTGCTTGCTAGATCTTCACAAGGTTAGTGACCCAGCATGGCAGGTTAGGGGGGAAAGCAATTTGGGGAGCATAAGGTATTTCAGTGGGTCAGGGAGGCCTTGGGTGGTCTTAGGTAGGTGGCCTGTTCCATCATTAGCACCCCCTGGCTTCCCCACCCTGAAATACCTCATGTGCACTTAATGAGCCTCACATTTGATTAACAAATGTGTAGGCAAAAGGAGGGAGTGATCTCATTCAAGGTACAAGATTCACTCTCACGAATTTTCAGGTTACAAATGGAATGGGCAGACTCCACTGCATTTGTAACTTGAGGACTACCTGTAAAACTTCTCACAATGGATTTTTGATAGCTTTAGTATCTGGATGAATCTTTTCAGTTCACAAAAAGAGTATAAAATCCTGCCAAGCTAAAAGCAAATGGGGAATTAGCTCAAATGGTAGAGCGCTCGCTTAGCATGCGAGAGGTAGCAGGATCAATGCCTGCATTCTCCAGTCAGTCTCTATTCACTTTTGTCTTCCATTCAGAAAATCCTTATGCAGGCAAGTTTTGCATATTTTCCTGGACTAGAAATTCATGGAAATGCAGAATCTTGGTGCTGGGATCAATGCCCGCCTTTTCTAGACAGACTTTTGGTTGATTTTATCATCCTTCTTCAAGATCTACTACCCCACTCCACCCCTGTGATTGTGCATATGATTTTCTGTGTGGGTGTTTCTTGAGAAATTGTGGAGAAGCACAGCAAGAACCCTGTGAAATTAGCTCAAATGAAACAATGCTTGCTTAACACACAAGAGACATTAAGTTCAATGCCCAAACCTACCTTTAACACTGTATGCCATTTTATTAGACCATTTTTGAAACATTTTTGAATATTAGTATTCAAATTAGACCATTTTTATTTCTGTCTTTATTTAGAGGATTTATATGACCATCCATTCTTTGCCAAATGACTCTGGGTGCCTAACAACAGTGACTATAAACAGAAACACTAAAAGCAATGTAACAAAAAATAAATAAATAAATAAAAAATGAAGAAAAACCAGGACCCCAATCCAGCAATATTACCTATTGATCTATATCCCCCTAAGCTGAGGGGCACCAAAGAATGCACAAGTTGCCTCATGAGGGACCATTTGTAACTTCTGTATGGTCTTCAGGGGCAGCCCCATGTGGAGCGCATTGCAGTAGTCCAACTGTGAAATGACAGGGCATGAATGACGGTGAGTATGAGGAAAAAAGAAGCAGGGGTGAAATGTAAAATTTGTTACTACCGGTTCTGTGGGTGTGGCTTGGTGTGTGTGTGGGGTAATGTGACTGGGTGGGCATGGCCAACATTTTTTTTTATTATTTTAACTTTTCAGAGCATTTTTTCTGCAAATCTGATTGTTTTAAAAAATGCTTTGAAAAATCTCGCTGACAATCAGGCAACATGGCTTAGGACCGGGGTATCTACGAGACCGCCACCTGCCACCAGTAGCCTCTCACCGACCAGTATGCTCCCATAGAGAGGGGCTTCTCAGGGTGCTGTTGGTCAAATAATGTCGACTGGCGGCCCCCAGGGGGAGAGCCTTCTTTGTGGGGGCACCCACCATATGGAACAAGCTCCCACTGGAGATACGGACAATCCCGGATCTTCGCGCTTTCTGCCGTGCCCTCAAGACGTTTCTATTCCAGCAGGCTCACCTGGACTAACCTCTTCTAAAACTGCTCTTAAATTCTTAAATCTTAATCTCATAAATTTAGAGTTTTAATTTTAGGTTCAAAACCAAATTAATTGTATTTTAATCAATCTTTAAAATATTTGTATTATATGAATTTTATCATTTGACTATACACCACCCTGAGTCCCCCGGGAGTAGAGCAGTATATAAATATAATAAATAAATAAATAAAT
>WNWU01000158.1:2146177-2157230 GCA_012654045.1 Ptyas mucosa
TTGCTTTGCATGCAAGAGGTGGTGGGATCGATGCCCACATTCTCCAGCCAACTCTCTGCTTATTCCCCCCCCCATCCATACATGAATTCAACCTCATTGAATCCATCTGTACACATTACGTTGTATTTGCCTTTGCTTTTGTATGCTGTGGGAGGTACCTCCGAGAAGCAATTGGGAAATCGTTCACTCTGTGAAAGCAAGCAACTAGAGCCACTCATGAATAGCCACTTGTGAGAAACTCTTTTGCTTTGTATGTTACCTTGGAAATGTGTCACCTAATCCTTTCTTAACTGTGGTTTAATGATTATCCCCTAGTGACTGGATCCCCACAACCCAGTTTGCCAAATCCGCCAGAGGGGCGGGGGTTTCCTCTTCATGATAATTCTGGCCTCCAACTGCCCAGTGCGTTCAAATAGGGCTGCCCTCCTCCGGGTGCCATCAGCCAGACAATGTCGGCTGGTGGTGCCCAGGATGAGGGCGTTCTCTGTGGCTGCACTGACCCTCTGGAATGAATTACCCACTAGGCTCCGGACGGCCCCTGACTTCTACTCTTTCCGCGGTGGCCTGAAGACATGGCTTTTTCAGCAAATCCCCTGATCTGCTGGGAGTTTTTAGTTTAACTGTTGGGGATTTTAATTGGATTATTTTAGCATTAATCTTATTGTTTGGTTGTTTTTAATGTTGTGAGCCACCCTGAGTCCTTCGGGAGAAGGGCGGCATATAAATATGAATAAAGTAAATAAATAAAAATAAATAAATAATTCAGGCATCCCTCTGAAGGTCTAGATCAGTGGTGGGTTTCAAAATTTTTTATTACCAGTTCAGTGGGCGTGGCTTGGTGGGTGTGCCATGGATTGATGGGTGTGGCTTAGTGGACATGGCAGGGGAAGGATACTGTAAAATCTCCACTCCCTCCCCACTCCAGGGGAAAGTTACTGCAAAATCCCCATTTCCTCCCGATCAGCTGGGACTTGGGAGGCAAAGAATAGATAGGTTGGATTGCACTCTCAGCATGGAACACCACCTTTCTCCTTTCAGTTTCTATGTTATCTTGGCTCCTTTCTTTCTTGGGAAGTTGCGCAAGAATGCTATCAGTCAGCTGGGGAATTAGCTCAAATGGTAGAGCGCTTGCTTAGCATGCAAGAGGTAGCAGGATCGATGCTTGCATTCTCCAGACATTCTCTTTTATTTTGCTCCATCCTTAAGGAGTCCTTCCTCCAATTGCTGCATCTCCTCCAAGGTTCTTTCCACATGATGGTGCTTAGCTGCTGGGAAGCTCAGCCTAATACAGCAAAGTTTAGCCTGAAGAGAGGATGGATCTTTTTTTTTCTGTAATATTTTATTTATGGAGTAGCACCCTCTGGAGACCAACATTGTCCAAACACTGTTTGCTTTCTTTCTTTTTTTTTTTCCAATAAAGTTTTTATTTTTTAAAAATTATACATATCATTATGTGAATGGTGTGGTATCTGAGTATCATACATTTCAATACCGATAAACATATTCATAACTATTACATTCCATTTTCCTTATTCCATATTGTTCACCCCTATCTTTTACACAAAATTTTGCCGCCCTTCTCCGGAGACTCAGGGCGGCTTACAATGTGCTAAGCAATAGCCTTCATACTTTTGTATATTTATACAAAGTCAGCTTATTGCCCCCACAAACTGGGTCCTCAATTTACCTACCTTAGAAAGGATGGAAGGCTGAGTCAACTTTGAGCCTGGTGAGATTCGAACCTGCAATAATTGCAGGCAGCTGGTGTTAATAACAGGGTGCTTTAGACCACTGTACTACCAATATAAACATTAACAAGTGTGCAATAACATCTAAACCGGTATTCTTTAATGTCCACATTATCTTTCGTTATAATTTCAATAGTATAATCCACAAGTAGAAAAAATACAGAATTCCCTGTCTGTTTTCTTTTCTCCTGTACACAATATTTCACCCTATTTTACCACAACAATCCATCTCCTTTCCTCTTCTTTCTCCTCCCTCCCTTCCCTTCTCCCCTCTCTTTCTCTCTACGTCCCTCCTTCCTTCTCCTCTTCTTCCCTCTACTTTCCTCTCTCCTTCTCCTCTCCCCTCTCTATTTCCCCTCTCTTTTCTTCTCTGCTTCTCACTGTTTGCTTTCTGAACAAGATTCAAAACCAAAATCACTTTAAGATGAATGTTCATTTGTTCTATAGAAAGGCTGGTTTTGTGGTTGTATTTTGAACAGAGCAGTCTCAAGAGTGTCCCACACTCAAAAGCACAGAATATATTTGAACAAACTAATTTCTCTCTCCACTTTCCCCAAATTTCCCCAGCTTTAGATGTATCTTATATAGCAGTTCCTCTCACTCTCTTCTTAACTTCTCAGTCTCTCTTCCTGGACAGGGTCTCCTCCACCTGATCCAATTGAACCCTGCGCTTTTTCCTCTTAGTTCTTCAACCTTCATTCCTTGTCCATCTAAATCACAATTTCCTTCCTGGTGGAACAGCCAGCTTCTTGGTCTTCCTTACAATATTTCCTTACAAAATATTCTTTTAGAGAGAAAAATGTGCTGATACTCCCTAACAGTTCATCAACAGCAACATACAAATATACTAATAATCATGCAGTCATCAAAATAAAGAAATACATCACAACAATCATAAAGCAAAGCACACCATCATAATATAATCATGGAAATATCCGCACAAATGACCAGGCTCAATCTGACTTTGGACACATTATGTGAAGACCTGGACATCTGGTGAAGGTGCTAAAGCTGGAAATGGTGGAAAGGAGGAGGAGAAGAGGATGGCCAGCAGCAAATGGATGGACTCTTGTTACAGTGATGATGGAGGAAATCTTGGGAGAGCTGAAGGATCAAGTAAGGGGCAGATGATCATAGAGAATGTCTACCTACATGGTTACTAAGAATCAATACTGAACTGCCGGCGCTTAATCAACAACATTCCCTAATTAACAACATGGCCTAATTTTCTCCCCTTTTCTTTTAAATATCTTTTAAATTCTCTAAAGTGAAATTTTAATTCATTTTTAAATTATTGGGATTTTTAATTGTCGCGGGCTAAATTGTTTAATTTGGTTTTAATTAAGTTTTAACTTTTGTATTTATGTATTTTATCTTGTGCCTGTTCACCGCCCTGAGTCCTTTGGGAGTAGTGTGGTATATAAATCTAATTAAATAAAAATGAAATGAAAAATGAAAATTCAGAAAGCCTCTCTGGAAATATTTTGGGTGAGCAGCTTATGTCTGGAATGAGTTACTCCAAATTAACCATGCCCCAGTGCAAGTAGGCTTCAGTCGAAGCATGGATCAGAGTCTCACTGACAACCCCAAGTTCCCTTTGAAACTTAGTCATGTCCATCAAACTCCTGGAATTAACTCTTCGAATAGGTTTTTCCTCTCTGTGGCAGGGAATTGCCAAAACCAATGAACCAAATGAACCAAAAACTCCATCTTAATAGGCAATGATGTGTCCAGGGTAAAGGGCTGATGATAATATTCCTCCAGCTCCATATCATGTATAACCATTCAAGTTACAATGAAAAATTTAGCTCAAGAACTAAAACGTTAGGACCTCTAACAAGGACTTAGGAGTACTCATCTCAAACGATCTAAACCCAAGAGCCCACTGTAACATCATTGCCAAAAAGGCATTAAGAGTTGTTAACCTAATTTTGTAAGCTTCTTCTCTGGTAACATTGTACTGCTAACTAGGGCATACAAAACCTTTGCCAGACCAATTCTCGAATACAGCTCATCTGCCTGGAATCCACACTGTATATCGGACATTAATATGATTGAGCGGGTCCAGAGGTACTTCATGAGAAGAGTACTCCACTCCTCTACTCACAATAGAATTCCCTATGCCACCAGACTTGAAATTTTGGGCTTGGACAATCTGGAACTGCATCGCCTGCGGTCTGATCTAAGCATAGTACACAAAATTATCTGCTACAATGTCTTACCTGTCAACAATAATTTCAGCTTCAAGCTCAATAATACATGGACAAACAATCGGTACAAACTCAAGGTAAACCTCTCCAAACTTGATTGCAGAAAATACGACTTCAGCAACAGAGTGGTCAACACCTGAAATGCTCTACCTGAGTCTGTTGTTAAATCCTCTAACCCTCACAGCTTCAATCTTAAACTGTCTACCGTGGACCTCACCCCATTCCTAAGAGGTCCGTAAATGGGGCGTGCATAAACGCACCAGCATGCCTACCGTCCCTGTCCCACTGTCCCCATTTACTTGTATTCATTTCTTTCATTCATATCCATGTTTATATTTATACCTGCTATCTTGTACATGTTTGACAAACTAATAAATACTAAAATACTAAATACCTCAATGATTCCACCCCCACCCCCCATATCTGCTTAAAGAGGCATGAAGGAGATGTTATTTGATGGGCTACAAGAACAATCAATCTTCTCGAGAATGGTTGCTCAGGTTGATTCAGGTATGTTATTCTAGTCACATCCGGAACAACAGACAACAAGATGAAAAGGTAACTGAAATACACATCAAATTGATTTTGCAGATGTTTTCTGAGCATGCAAGTTACAAGAAGAATATAAACAATGTGGAGAGGGTTCCATTTCCAATTTTTTATCACTGCACCAAATCACCAACATGAGCTAAGCAGAGCAATTGTTATGTACAATGAGTCATCATGGAATTTCTTTTATATATGTATTATACACCATGTAGGCTGCAATCCCTTGCAGGTTTCTTCAGGAATAAACTTCATTAAATCAAGGATGAGCAGCATGTGATCCTTCCAAATGTTGTTGGATGGCAAGCCCCCACATCCCTTGCTCAGAAGGATGTTTCGAAGTGGCATTCAATAAAATCTGGAAAGGACCTCCATTGCTAATTCCTGGATTAAAAGAGAAACAAGATACAGATTAGAGACTAACGTTGTAGATATTCGATGCTCTTGGCAAATTCTGCAGATGGAAAAAAAAGAGATTTCTGAGGGGTCATAGTGTTGGAAGAAATATCCTTCTGGGTTCAGTTCCAAGTGGGGAAAAAGACACTGGATTCACAAAAGTTGCTTGGAAAGAAGATTTATTGATGAACAGGATCATATGGCTTGAGTTCCTGAGCAGAAAAAGTGCCAAGATGCTGAGAGTGCCTTGGGATTATGCCCTCTGTTGGGCTTTGAAATTGAGCTTCTATTCTGATTGGTTGTCAGAATGACTCCCATGGGGCCATGCAGGGGCAACTCTGTAGTCCGTCCTGAGTCCCAAGCTTAGTTGAGCCTTCCTGGGTGAGACTATCTCCCCAGGTACCATGTGGTGAGTTCTGCTCCTAGATGGGTAGAGGGCTGATCCTACCTTTGTTGGATCTTGGGTGAGGGCATTTGCCTATGAATAGACCTAGCTATCTCTTTATCTCTTAAGTGCTTAAATCTGCTGTGAGCTATTGAGGAGGGTAGGGGCTATTAAGAGTGAGTCTGAGTCTGCTTCCTGCCTAAAAAAACATGTTTCTCCATTTCTCATCCAGGGAAATATAATATTCTGCCTTTTTAATGCTTCCTAGAATATTTCATTCTTCTAGGAGCAGGGTGGGTGCTAACTTCCTACATAAGAGAACATCAGCCACAATACTTACCAGCTTTCTCTAATCCCAATTCTGAGGAAAAGGTGGTATTTCTCCATTGCATTTGTCAGTGGTGCAACAAGTTGAAACGCGAACATATGGACCCGCCTTCGTTGTTTTGTTGCACAACCAATTTCCAAGTCTGCTATAGATACAGGTATACCTTGCATAGTAGAGCTCACCATCTGCAAGGGGAAAGAGAAGAATATGTGAAATGGGTACCTTAAAAAAAGAAAAGAAAAACAATACATGGCAAAGAAAGAAGGAACTTGCTGTCTACCTGACTTATCGGATCAACTGCTGTCTGCATTGGTTGTGCTGGTGGAGCCAATGGGTATGACTGATCCAGTATCATGAACAACTGGTTTCTAAGCTTGATGTAAGTGATGGAGTAGAGTGATCTAGTACAGGGGTCTCCAACCTTGGCAACTTTAAGACCTGTGGACTTCAACTCCCAAAATTCCACAGCCTGCTTTGCTGTGGTATTTGCAGTAAAAACACACCATAAATAACCATTAAAATTTAAATATACAGAACAACATGGGAAAATGTTTTGAAGACTCACACACAATGGAATCTCCTTGTGCCTCTCTGTTACTTATTAACGTCCCTGCAATCTCTTTGGCTGAGTAACTCTTGCCAAGTAAGGACACAGCCTTGAAAAGTTTACAAGCTCTCCAATGAACCTGCTTTAGAACAAACACCAAGGTTTGTTGGCTGTGCTTTTCTCTGTGAGTGGGGCTGCCCTTTTAGTGTGGCAGGAGGAGGGGATCAGAGAAGATAGATAGATGAAGCCTGTTGGGCGAAGATGGTGAACTAGGAACTAGGAGACCATGAATTTCAGTTCTTCTTTGGACACAAAGTCTGGTTGGATGACCAGAAGATCTGCCCACCTCTCAGGTCACCATAGGATTGTTGTTATTGTGGGGAAAGTGGATGGTAGGAACATCATTACATACACCTGTTATGGGGTTATGTCTGCAGTCTTGGCAGGATTGGTTTGGGATGTGTTCCCTGGTTGTCGAGGAGCTGCCTTCAGCTGCGTCTGTGAGGTATTTCTGGTTCCTATATATGTAGATATATACCTGTAATGATGGTTTGTTAAGGGCTTTTTTATTGATGATTAAACCTACCTGAAAGATGGTGTCAAAAGCTGAAATCCATGTCTTCCGGACACATTTGAAGCATACTCCCGAAAGCTAAGCAGTGGGAGTATGGCAGCTGCTAACAGTACACCTCTGCCTGAGCCTATGAGGGTGAGTGGAGACTGCGGTAGCAATTGGAATGAGTTCAGGGCAGAGTTCGAAGATTATGCCTTAGCTACAGGCTTGGAAGAGAAGTCGGCAGCAGTCCAAGCTGCCACATTAAGGAGATTGATGGGCAGTGAATGCCTCCATATCTACAGACCCAATTTAACCCTTTCTGTGGAGCAAGAAAGAGATATCAAAGTTTTTCTAGACGCTTTAGAGACTTATTTCAGACCTCTCAAAAATGTTATTTTTGAAAGATACATATTTGGCAACTCCTCGAGAGCCAGGGAACACATCCCAAACCAATCCTGCCAAGACTCCAGACATAACCCCTGTAACAACACCCTCTTGAGTTGTACAAAACAAATGTGGGATTGAAATTTAATAACACACATGTGAAGATATGCACCCGATAAAGTGGTTCTAAGTGCAGCTCAACATGAGAGCCAGCTTGACTGAAGGTGATGAACCAGAAACCAGGAGAATGTGAGTTCTAGTTCTTCCTTAATCATGTAAGCTGGCTGGTGTCTGGAGATAATTACTCTGTCTCAGGTCACCCCACTCAGGGTGTTACACTGTCTTGAGTTGTACAAAATAAAAGCAGGATCTCACAATAAAAAAAAAATGGTACCCTCTCAACATGAAAAGAAAAAGAAAGGAAAAAGAAAGCATGAAATGCTGTCTGTGAGAGTGTTTACACCAGAAATTAAGCAACCAGCTCCCCAAATCCCATTTTAGAGCCTCCAAGACCATTGTGGTTCTTACCATGGGAGTTCAATGGGTACGTATTGCTGCTCAGATTTCAATTCCCATCTTTGTTTGTTTGTTTTAAATGTTTTCAGTGGATAAGCAAGGGACATTCTCTGAAATCTGGCTAATTTTAACATTTGCCACACGTATCCCACCAGCTACAATAACAATAATGCCCATCTCTTATCTATCCAAGGTGGTCAGCAACCTCCAGATCGTTTGGACAACAGCTCTCATAATCTTTGGCCACTTGTCCACATTGGCTGCTGATTAAGAAGGAATCAGTCTGCCGACTTCTGCTTTAGACCAGGTCTGCATCATGTTTGACCTCTGCTTTCAACAAGAAGGGCCAATTTATGTGCAGATGATAATGAAGTGGTCTTCAAACTTGGCAGCTTTAAGACTTGTGGACTTCAACTCCCAGAATTCAACTCCCAGCATAGCTGGCTGGAGAATTCTGGGAGTTGAAGTCCACAAGTCTTAAAGCTGCCATGTTTGAAGACCTCTGTGATAATGGAACAAGTTGCATGCCTCACGTGCCACCTAGAAGAGGGGACCATACATCTGTAAGTTGGACAAGATGAATTTAGGCAACATTGAACAGGAGGAGGCAAAGAATAACGACGACTCTGTGATATGTGGAATCAAGTGGTCTTCACATTCTCCATTTGGAAAACCATTTGTCAGTTTAGAACAGTGATGGCTAACCTTTTCCTGACTGAGTGTCCAAAGCTCGCATGCACACAAACCCTCAAAATGCAATGCGCGTGCAGCCCCCGGCATGTGCGCTGCCCCCCTGCATGCAAGTTCCCCCCGCATGTGTCCCACCCCCTACACATGTGCATGCCCCCACATGCACCCCAACCCCACGTGCATGCACCCTGCATGCGCTCTGTCCTCCAAGCATGTGCGACAGAGACAGAAAGACCAGCTGGCTGGCGGGAGGCGTGCGCACATGCGTGGCAGAGCTGGGGTGACAGCTCATGTGCCCACAGAGAGAGGGCTCTGCGTGCCACTTCTGGCACATGTGCCATAAGTTTGCCACCACTGGTTGTGACCAGGGGTGGGCAATTGTGGCTCTTTTATAACCTGCGTACTTCAACTCCCAGAATTCCTGAGACAGCTTGGCTATCTCAGGAATTCTGGGAGTTGAAGTCCACAGGTTGTAAAAGAGCCACAATTGCCCACCCCTGGTCTAGATAAACCTAAACAGAATACCATTCTTAAAATATCGAAAACCACCACCCAAGATTCTTGCCTGCGCTAAATTGTATTCACATCCCCATATCTGGTTGGCTTTCTTTCCCTTATTGCGTGATTTTCATCCTTGCATCTTACCGCGATAACTTGCATATGAGTAACATAGTCCAGAGTAAGTCTTACAGATCTCTTCTTTGTCATAGCAAACTTTGCCATTTCCAGAACCACAGAATCTACAGAAGATACCTTGGGCTGACAGAGAAGAGAAGAGTGTTAAAGGGACATGAACTCCGCAAACAAAGGCATGGAGCACCTGAAGTGGTTTTGCTCAAGTTTGAATAAGAAGAAAGAATTGATTTGCAAGTACAGGAATTTTCCCTAAGCAGACACATTTTATGAGAAATCTATTTCTCTTCCTGATTAGATTACAAATTAAAAGAGTTGGAAGGGACCTTGTAGGTCATCTAATAGAGCCTCGGTGGTGCAGTGGACTAAGTGCTGTTAAGTGCTAGCACTTAGCTGCCAGCTGCCTGCAATTAGTGCGAGTTCAAATCTCACCAGGCTCAAGGTTGACTCAGCCTTCCATCCTTTCAAGGTAGGTAAATTGAGGGCCTGGATTGTGGGGGCAATAAGCCAGCTTTGTATAGAACAACACCACTTTGGGGGGGGGGGGCTGAAAGCCCTAATAAGCAGGTAAATACATAAAAGTATGCAGACTATTGCTATAATGCATTGTAAGCCGCCCTGAGTCTATGGAGAAGGGTAGCATATAAATTGGACTAATAATCATCATCATCATCATCATCATCATCATCATCATCATCATCATCATCATCCAACCCACCCCCTAAGCAAACGTGAGACCATTTCTGCTTCCCAGCAATGCTTTATATCTCGTGGATGGCCAGAATCTTATTTAGATGTTTTTGAAGTAGACAGAGATTTGCCACAAATAGAGAGGGAAAGGTTTGATTGTATGGTAACTACTGAAAAACCAGACACGATTTTGTGCCCCTAAATGAAATAAAAACCCTAAATTAGAAAATGCATATAAAATATAACCGCTCACCAAATCCAATGACAATTTTCATATTTTCAAGAAGAAACGAGTGCAAAGTATAACCGGGAAACCCATATTGTTCAGCCAAAAGTAAGACAGTGAATAAAATATATCAGGTGCAGCTCTTTTACTTATCTTTGTCATTGCACTGTAAGCAGTTGGAAACCAATCAGTTACAACCACCGTGCATGTAGGGAGGATTAAATCTCCACCTTCTACAGATTGCTTTGGGGAAATTCAGTTTCATCTTTGCAAAGATTATTTTTTAAATTACAATGAAGATAACGGATTTCTGCTCTAGGAGCCCCTTTAAAAACAGCCAGGGAAGCTTTTAAAAGGCACCAAGAGCAGAAATCATATTTAGTAAGCAAGCAGCTAGAAATGGAGGAAGCCTTAAGCCTTCTGTTGTACCCTGCCTTGTCCAACAGACCACAAAAATCAGAAAGAGAGCTGCCATTTTTGCATTTAATCCTCATTCTCCACCCTCAAAAACTGAAGAAGTTTCGCAACTCAAATCATCCTTAACCCCAGTCAAATGATTTGGATCAAGAAAAGCGGAGGCTTCCAACTGCTTAAAACAGGAACAAGTTTCTTTGGAGCAATTCAGACATTGCAAAGGGCAAGTGCAGATGGATCAGGCTCTACTTCATTCTCTGGGAAATGCAGGCTATGGAACGGGGTTGTCCCAAAGAAGGAACTTCTTGAACAGGATTGGAGAACAGTAAGTTCTGAGGTGTTGTGAATCTACCTAGAAGAATCAGATGGGTGAAGAGTAGACTACCTAAGCAGAGGTGGGTTTTAATTTTTTTACTACCGGTTCTGTGAGCGTGGCTTATTTTGTGGGTGTGGCTTGGATGTCATGTGACTGGGTGGGCATGGCTAGCTGGTCATGTGACCGGGTGGCCATGGCTATGTGTATAGGGACTGCTCACAGGGCTGAAAAAAGTCATTTCTGACAGGTCCTCGCACTTTTGACTGGTCCTCACACTTATGACCATCCTTATGACAATCCCGTGCACCATTCTTAACAACCATGTCACTCATTTCACAACTGCTTGTCTTCACCATGGTGACAAGATAGGGCGAAAAACATAAAATGTGAGGACAGTCGTAAGTTCAAGGACTGGTCAAATGTGCGAGGACCAGTCAAAAATAACTTTTTCAGCCCTCTGAGTAGTCC
>WNWU01000158.1:2185968-2203547 GCA_012654045.1 Ptyas mucosa
TCCATCTCTTTCTCCTCTCCCCCTTTCTCCCCTTCATCTCTTTCCCCCCTTCTCTCCTTCATTTCTCTCTTCATTACCCATCTGGGCAGCGGTGGAGGCGAACCTACCGCACCATCAAGTCGTCCCTCGGCTTGGAGGCGGCACCTTAAGTCTGCTCCCCACTGCGTGTGCGCCCATGCAGCTATGCCTGCAGCCGGCTCTTGTTGCTCTTACTGAGCTTCGCAATGGGGCAGACGGCACCCCTCCTCCTCTAGGAGCCCATTAGAATGTGGAGCTTCGGCTGCAGCCTGGGCAACCAGTCAGGGTTGGGTTCTAAATTTTTTTACTACCGGTTCTGTGGGTAATGTGACTGGGTGGGCGTGGCCAACTTTTTTTTTTTTACTTTTACTTTTAAAAGCATTTTTTCTACAACCTTAAGAGGTTGCAGAAAACAATGCTTTTAGACACGTCTGACAATCAGGCAAATCTGCTGGGATCGCCAGAGGCTTTTAAGGGGATTATTTTCCCTACAACCTCTTCAAAAAATCCCTTTAAAAACCTCTGACGATCCAAACTGAGTTGCCTGATCATCAGAAGCTTCAAAGAGCATTTTTTTTCTGCAACCTCTTCAAGCTTCTGCCTTTTGAAGGCAAAAAAGGGTGGGGGGGGGACACACACACGTGTGGCAGTGAGATATTCCACAGCTCAAACCTCCCCCCACCAGAAACCTGGGAATGTTTCCCATCTCTAAACAAACAGCTCCTGGAAATTGAGTGGCAGGGGCAGGAAATTCTTGCCCAGCGAGGAAACAGACTGGATTTCAGAGAAAACGCAGCTCGGTTTAAGGTTAAGGCAGGACAGAAGGGCTGAGATGGTGGTGGGGGTGGAGGGGCAGCCTTTCCAACAAGCAAAGTCAAGGGGGGGAGATGGATTCACTTAAGTTAACAACCATGTGAATCACACCTCCCTGCCTAGCCTAACACAACACACACATACATATCCAAGAGACCCTCTCCCCAGGCAAGAGAGACCCAACCCTGACAGAGCCAAGACAGGCAGGGAAGCCAGAAGCACAAATGTTTGGGCAACGAGTCCTTTTTTTTGGAAGGTTTAAAGACCACTCTGCTGCAAAGCCAGGGGTATCTCCTGGAAGTCCCAGTCATTGGAGATCCTGGCCCCCCACCCCAAACAAGCCAATTCACAGGCTCGGATTCCCACCCATCCTCTCCCTGCGAGCCACACAAAATGCTCGTTGAGCATCGGAATTCCCAACTTGCCCTTGGTTTTGCAAGAGCCCAGTTGGATAGGACGCCCACCCCCCCACGACCATCCTCCCCACTCCCTCTGCCGGTTCCATGGCGACATAGGCGCAGCAGGCCTGGCTAGGGAAAGGAGACGCTGGCCGTGAAACCGCTTTGCAAAGGCGCACCTGCGCTGCACAGCGCCTCCTGTGCTCTCACCTGTTGGATCTGCCTGGACGCCATTGCCGCCATCGCCGCTGCAGCCATTGGGGCCCATCTGCCACCGGCAGGGAACTTTTTCAAACTTGGCCCGGCCCTGCAGAGGAAATGTGGTGCGCATCTCGTGCCCTCTTCTGGCTTTCCGATCTGGCTGGAGCCCAGGAAGCCCCCGTGGAAAACTCACTGTCTTTGCCCCGCAGGTTCCACACAAAAGCCCTCAAAGGTAGACCCAGGGCCCTAGGAAGGTCATGGGGATGCTGGGCCCCACGCGCTCAGGCAAGTCATGTTGGGCGTGGGCAAATCACGGGGGTGGCAGCCTCTGGGGCAAGTTTCACCTTCTGCTCTGCTTCCATGTGTCTGGGGCAGATGGCTTATACCTCTTTCGAGCTGCTAAGAGGCCACATTCCTCCTCCTGCCAGCCTCGAGCTCAGCTCCGGGCAGCATCCAGCCAGCCATACCTGACTTCTCTCTGTGGCAGCTCACATGGATCCCAGGCAGCGAAACTTTGGGGCCTTTCCTCATGGTGGCGGTGACGAGGAAGGCAGGCAGCCGGGTGCATGGGAGCGACTGGCGGCAGCGGTCCTGGTTGGCAAACGGTGGAGTCCTGGGGCTGCATGCAGGCAATGATTGTGGGCGGGGTAAGCAACCGGCGACCGGGCCAGGAACTGGTTCGGGGGCGTGGCCAGCCAATCTTATTACCAGTTGTCCAAACTTACAACCTGTGGACTTCAACTTCCAGAATTTCTGAGACAGCCAAGCTCACCTTTCTAGAAAGCTATTAAGATGTCTAAAAGCAAGATACTCTTCTCCATCTTTTCTCTGGAGTACCATTTAATCCAGAGCCTTTTAATTCCAGAAGTCCAAGTTTAAAGAATGGACTTCTGGAATTAAAGCCCCATTTTTTAGCTAAAACTTAATTCACACCTGTTAATTTTGCTTGAGCAGTATGAACAATTGACAGTGTGATCCTCCAAAGGTCTGAAAAATATATCATTGATTTTTCTTTGGCATATAAACTAGATAACCAATGTGAAAAAGTGCATCAAGGAAGGACTGAAAAGCCAATTCATACTGAACTGTATTGGGTTTTCTGTTGTTATTTGAATAAAATGTAAAGAAATCAAATAGAGGTACCTAGTGCGGAAAAAGAGACAAAATAATGGGTCATTCTCAACACTTGAATTCTCTACACTTAAAATATCTAGAAATTATTATGGTTAAGTGAGTTTTGCCCCATTTTACGATTTTTCTTGCCATAGTTCAAATCAAAGTTCAAATCAAAGTTTTCTGAAACCAATGTTGAATATTTAAATTTCAGTAATCACCAATCCCAGTCTTAAAATGAGTTTAAAATCAGTGGGAGTCACTGATAACAATGAACTAACTAGCTACTGATAATGAGTCCAGTCCTGCCTTTCTTTTCATATCGTTACCACTACCGGCTCCGCGGAACTGGGCCCAACTGGGAGGAACCCACCATTGCTGCGAGTCCAATAAAATTACAAAAAATCACCGAACCGTTTGTTAAATTGCTGGCTTGCCCACCCCTCGCCCATTATTGGCAATAAATAGTGGTGCGGAGGGGTGGGGAAAGAGGTTGGGTGAGCCAGCAATTTAACAAATGGTTCCACCTAGAACCGGCAGAATCCCACCACTGCCAAAGAGGACAAATAAAACAATAAATATGTAATCTGAGCAATGCAATTCTATCAGAGGTGGTTTTTGCCGATTCTCCGAACTACTCAAAATTTCCACTACCAGTTCTGGGAGTGGACTACCCCACTACCACCACTACCCCTGGTGCCATCACTGACTAGGTCCTCACACTTGTGATTAATCTCTTCATTACGAAGGGCACCTCCAGAGGACTCCAGAATAATCTCAGGGTCTGACTTGGCACAGAAAACATCTATAGGTGGATTTTAAAACAAGAAGCAAAACAGCGGCTCTTTGAGTAGGGCAAAAGAATAATACTGCAGTAGCTGGTTTGTTCATTTACTCTACTTACTTTCTATCCTTTCCTTATGAATTGCAAACACTGAAATGCTTGCTTAAGCAAATGGATCTCCTTTCCAGGATGTGAAGAATCCTCATCCATCTCTTTGGCTCCTGGATACAGAGTGGACATTTTGGACTTTCTTGGTCCAAACTGAAAGGAGCCCAGGCTTTGCTGTGTCTGCTAAGCATTGCCGAGACAGTGTTGGATTCTGCCCAGGAATGATTAACAACATGAATTTATACTCCGCTCCCATGATCTGTGTTTCTCCTCTCCAAACACATCTGCACTAATTAATAGCTAAAGCTCTTACAGAAAAAGGATCCCATCAAATATGTACATCGACTATCATTCTGACTGCATAAAAAGTAAGACCCATAATCAATCCCCCAACATCCAGCCCTCCATCACCCAAAACATCCACCCAACCATCATCCAAAACTAAGTAAGCACATCCCTTACTTCCCCAATACCAACCACTACTGACCTCAAATGCAAACTCATAAATGCAAGAAGCATTGTTAACAAAATGCCCGAACTTCTCCTCTTATTAAATACTGCTACATTTGACATGATATTTGTCTGTGAAACATGACTAAACTCATCCCTCCCTGACTCCATTATCACAGTAAGAGACTATCACGTTTACTGGTCTGATCGCGAAACCTGCAGAGGGGGTGGAGTAGCTATCTTCTACAAAAAGTCACTAAACCTAAAAAATATTCAAGTTGCACATGAACTCACTCTTCTGGAAACTATCGTCTGCGAACTGTCCTTAAACACCACACTTCACTTCTTACTATGTTACAGAGCCCCTGACTACAATATCGCACATGCAAACAAGTTAACCTCACTACTAATGTGGGCAGCCTTCTGCCCATACCCTCTCATCTTTCTTGGTGACCTCAACCTACCTCTTATTAATTGGACAATAAACAAATGTACAACTGAACCCATTCATACAACCCTATACAATGTTGTTATAAATCTAGGTCTAGATCAACTAGTAACTAACAACACTAGACTCAACAACTGCCTCGACCTCATCTTCTGCAACAGCTTAAACTCAATTTATGGACTACAAATAAAAGAACCCTTTTCCAACAGTGACCACACCATGATTGACTTTTATCTCAATATACTCCCTTACAAAAATCACCAAAATAATGGGATATCCAATTACAACTTTAAAAAAGCCAACTATGATCTCATGGACACCAACCTCTCATTTCTTGATTGGCAAATTCTATTCTCTGGCTGTTACACTGCTGAAGACCATTATAACATTTTCTTGCTCGAAATCAATACAGTTATTGTGAGAGGAAAAACCTCTCAGCATATTGCTGCAGCTAATTGATTGATTGGTTTGAACAGTTTGAATGAACCATTCAGAGCACAGCTTCCTGGCTCTGAGTTTCCCGCACTTTCCAACGGTCAGTTGATGAGCATATAAGCAGCAGCAGCAGCAGCTCACTCACTCAGAACTCCCAACTATGGGAACTCTGAACAGCTGAGAACTGAGACAGCTGAGAACAGCCGAGAACCTCCAGAGCTGAAGTCACTACAAAGAGCGGCGTCACTACCTTGCTCCTGAGAAGACTGACAAACAACCCAGAGAGCCTCCCACATTTGGGAAGAAGATTAGAGCTAATGGACTTTGCTGAGAGGAGAATCTTTTAGGCTGTTGATGCCTTCTTGTAGGTTTTGTTTTTATGTGTTTTTATTATTAAATCAGTTACTTTCTTAAGACTCCTCTCTCAACTTGCATGCTTTAGTGCAGTTGTGTGTGTATCGGGCCACGGTCCATTCAAATACAGAACCTCCTTCACAGTTATTAAACTATATGTACCACTAATCACCACCAAAACCAGGAAAAACAAATTACCCATATCAATAAGAAAGCTCCAAATAATAATAATAAAAAACCCTCTGGCGAAAAAACAAAACTGGCTATGTAGCTAACTTTAAAAGCCGCTACAAAATTATATGCCACCAAATAAAGACTGAAAGCACCAATTATCACACCAAACAAGAAGAGAACCTCCAGTGCATGAAATCCAACCGCGCCTTCTATAATTTTGTAAACAACAAACTTAAAGACTAAAGATCCATCCCACACCTAAAAGGACCTAATGGTAAAGAATGCAATGATGAAGCAGTTAAAGTAAACCTTTTTTTTGGTGGAATTTTTAAAATTTATTTTAGACATAAAACATAAAACATATCTTTTTAGAGCAAAAGTTTGTTCCAGTATGGAATAAGCATAAGTTCCAAATTTCATCCATTACCATCTTGAAGAAGAAGAAAAAAGAAAAAAAAAGAAAAAAAAAAGAAAAAAGTTCTAAACACAATTTTCCATTCAATCTAACATTTTGTTTTAACATTTAACATTCTATTAAGTATCACCCTTAATCTTAAATTCCAAATCTAGACAGCTTTTTATAATATTCATTTATCATTTTAACAATCAGTGTTTCATATATTTCCCTGACTTCAAAGACCCAAATTCAGTCAGTATTTCTTCAAAATTGCATTTAAAAACCAACACAAAATATTTGATTCCTCTCTTACAAACATTTCAAAATCAATTAACTTTAAAATTTACTTCTACAATATCTCCTTCACTCCTCCTAGTATTAACTAATTTAATGACTGGATGACAGTTTGGTTTTAACTGCTGTCCAACATTTTCTCTTCCGCTCCTTCTAGTTTTATTTTTAGCTGGATAACAGCTTAGTCAGCTGTTTTCCAGGGATGCTTACCTCCACTCCTTACCTTATGTTTAACTGGTTCACAGTTTGGCTCTAACTGCTTTCCAGCATTGTCTCCTCTACTCCTCCTAAGTTTATTTTTGGCTGGTTCACAGCTTAAACAGCTGTTCTCCAGGAATGGTTTCCTCCACTCCTAATCTTATATTTAACTAATTCACAGTTTAGTTTTTATCATCTAATCACCCAGATTGTACTTCTTTTCACTCCTAATTTTCATTTAGTTAACTGATTCATAGTATTTTATTTTAACTTACCAATTAAAAATAATGATACATTTTAATATCTATCTTATCTCCTATTCTCTCCTAAATTATTAATTTTCTTTAAATTTATTCAAAAATTCATTCCCATTCTCTTATTTACTATACAAGGAACAAACAGTATTTTAATCCATTTTAAAATCAATTTTCTGTAACCATTAAGACTCTTATTAACATTTAAAATAATTTTTTTTCATAATCTTCACATTTCTTATGGTTTTTCTATGGTAACATTTTTCGCTTTAAAAAATAATCAAAAACTATATAAACAATTCTTGTTAATATTCAAAGCTTCATTTCACAAACCTTTTAAGAAAAAACAATTTTCTGTAGTTATTAAATCTACCAGCAATTCTTGTTGACTATCAAAAATTCGTTCATTGTTTTCATATTTATTATAATTCTTCTATAATCACATTTTCCCACCTTAAAAGCCACTTCTCTCAATAATGATAATGAAAAGTAAAAAAGGAAAGAAAAAGGGAGAAGAAAGGGATAAGAGTATGGCAAGAAAAAATTAAAAAGAAAGTTTCAAAAAAAAGAGGAAAAGAAAAAAAGAAAAGAAAGAAAGAGAGGAATAAGATAAAAAAATAATAGGGAAAACAAAAGAAAAGAAAAAGAGAAAAGAGAAAAGAGAAAAAGAAGGAAGAGTATATCTCCACCTTACATTATTTAAGCATCAATTACATAAAAATTATTTACATCTATCTTAATCAGACTATAACGCTTTTCTCAACTTGCTACCCAATATATTCCAGTTTTTTCCTTTCTCTATTCTGTCCAAGCTCTTTTTTTTTTCCCTTTTTGATTCCAATTTTCAATAAGCTTGTAAAGACTAAAAGACTTAGTTCTTTTATGTTCCATATATGGTATCATCTTGTCTTCTTCCGCTGCTACATCCTTCCCTTTAAAAAAAAATTTTTTTTTTCATTTATATGCTGCCCTTCTCTGGAGATTCAGGGTGGCTTACAATGCGTTAAGCAATAGCCTTCATACTTTTGTATATTTTTTATACAAAGTCAGCTTATTGCTCCCCCAAACTGGGTCCTCAATTTACCTACCTTAGAAAGGATGGAAGGCTGAGTCAACCTTGAGCCTGGTGAGATTCGAACTTACAGTAATTGCAGATAGCTGGATGTTAAATGCCGCCTTAAGTAGGAGGCTTTAGCCTGCTACGCCACTCAGGCTCCTTTTATTAGCACGCCATTGATCAGCAGTTTTAATTGTTCCAAATAATTCCTTCTGACCAACCATCCATAAGTAGTCCAAAGTCAAATTAAGTGCATCTAAAGTCAAACCTCTTTAGTTTCTTTTTCAAAGTAATCCAATTTGGGAAGCAAAAGTCAAAGTTTCTCCTTTAAGTAGCAAGCATTCCACAATTTACACTTTCATTTCTTCTTAATAGGTAACCATTTTAGCTTCCGCCGCTTATATCTGCTTAAACAGTTTAATTTATTCCTTCTCATTTCTTCTTTCTTCTTTCTTTCCTTAATACCACCAAAGAACAGATTAAAAATCCCCAAAGTTGAATCTCCTTAATTGTTTTCATAATAAATCAGCTTGGGTAACAAGATACATTGTGTCTGAATCAAACCGAAAGTAATCCACAAGTTTAAACTTTCACTTCTCCAAAGCACAACTCCATTTTAGCCAATATGCAATTCTCCGCTTGGCTTTTCCGATTGTTTCAAAAGGTTTCTGCTCAACACCTCCTCCCTCCTTGTCTCTCCAAAAGCAATCCATATCCATAACGAAACATTTCAAAGTTTTATATTTGCCAACTAACAGTCATTTCACTAAAATCCACATTAAAAATAGTTCACAGATGGGTCTCTTCCTGCAGCACATAGCTTAACTAAATCTTCTCGCCTCCATAGTCTGTAGCTGCTTTTTAAGGCTAGTGGCTCTCTTGTCAAAATCCATTTTTAATGCTGTTCCCACCAGGGTAAAACTCACTTACCTAGCTTCCAAACAATTTGCTCTGTTTCCTTGCTTCTCTTCCTGTGCACTGCTTTCCCAGTTGTCACAGCCTTGAGGCAGTCATCATGGCTGCCGCTCAGCCGCCGCCGATGCAGAGGGTAATCCTCTGGCCCCGAGGAACCTGCCCATTCCCCTTGGTTGACTGAGGGGTCCCTCTCTTTCCCCCTGTCCCTACAGGGCAGGGGAGGTCCGCAGACCTGCCGGCAGGGGCTTAACAGACGGGGTTTTCGCCGTCTGGGTTCTATTTCCCCGTCTGGGTTGCCACGACGCCAACCGGAAGTCCCTCCAGTTAAAGCAAACCTTTTCAACACATTCTTTGGCTCAGTCTTTGTTAACAGCAATGGCTCATTCCCTAGTTGTACCACAAATAACTACAACAATCTAACACAAATAGATTTCACAAAAGATAACATTGAAAAGTCATTACACAGACTAAAACTATATCTATTTTACCTGATGGACTATGTCCATACTTGATAAAAAAGCTGTGTATTGCTATAGCATAACCTTTGAAAAATCCTTCAGGACCAGCTCTCCACCCAAGCTATGGTAACCAGCCACAGTCATCCCTATCTTCAAAAAGGGAGACCCCAGCCTAATTGAAAATTACAGACCAATCTCTTTATGCTTTATCACCTGCAAAGTCATGGAATCAATCATTAACCATTTCATTACCTTCCACCTAGAAACAAACAACCTACTCTCTAATAAAAAATTTGGTTTCAGAAAAAAATTATCTTGTAATCTACAACTTCTACACTCCAAGAACATATGGACTACAAATCTCGATCTGGGCAAAGCAATAGACGCAATTTACATAACTTCTGCAAATCCTTTGCTTCAGTGGTACATGATAAACTACTTCTAAAACTAAAATCCTATGGCATCTCCAGACCCCTACATAATTGGATAGCTGTGTTTCTGTCAAACAGAAAACAAGTGGTCAAAATAGGGAGCACCCTATCAAATCCTGCACCTGTTAATAGCGGTCTCTCGCAAGGCAGCATTCTAGGACCAACACTCTTCATACTATACATAAATGACTCGATTGCAGAAAATATGACTTCAGCAACAGAGTGGTCAATGCCTGGAATGCACTACCTGACTCTGTGCTTTCATCCCCAAACCCCCAAAATTTTAACCTAAGACTGGCTACTGTTGATGTCGCCCCATTGCTAAGAGGCCTGTAAGGGGCATGCATAAGAGCACCAGCATGCCTACCATCCCTGTCCTAATGCTTCCTCTATTTGTATCTATTTTATGTATCCAATCCATGCTTATACTTATTACCTAATACGTTCTTGACTGAATATATATATATATATATATATATATATATATATATATATATATATATATATAAATCTCTTCAGGCTTAGCAATCACCCAACATTAGGGTGAACTCCCCATCAGTTTAGGAGGACCACATGGAAAGTACAATGATAAGTACCATGCAGTGAGACTCGTGCAGATCTGTAGATTGGGGAAACAAAACAATCACTTCATAAACAATAGCAAAGATAGCAAAGTCCACATTTTGGACAGAGTGGACCATTGGTTTGAAAGGTGTCAAAGAGGCCATCTATGTCAAAACAGAACAGCCTTCTCTCAACAGAGGGAGAGGGGATACAACATTATCCAGTCTCCAGTCTACAACACAATCCTTTTAGCATTTCCAAGATGGCTCCACACTCCTTTGCATTACTTAGGTGACCTTGAAATCACAGATAAACCTCCAGGTGGCCTCAATGACTCACTAAAAGAATGCAAATGACCAGCTATCTGTGAGGAGTATAAATCTTTTCATTCCCCACCATCCATCCAGAGCTGAAGAAGGTTCTTGGATGAGAAGCAAAATGTCTTCAAAGAAACACAAGAAAGTTCAGTTGCCTCTTGTGGGGAAAAAGCACCTTTGGGATGACCACATGGAAAGAAACTTGGTGGAGATGCAGAAAGGGGATTGAGAAGGATTTTCTATGGCTGGATCGAAATAAATGATAATAGCTGGAGAATGCAGGCATAGACCCTGCTACCTCTTGCTTGCCAAGCAAGCGCTCTACCATTTGCTCTAATTCCCCAGTTGTCCGATAGCACACTTGCACAATTTCGCAAGAAAGAAAGGGAAAAACTAAGATAACCCTCAGAAGCCAAAAACAGAAGTTTGGTGTTCCATATTGAGAGTGGGTCAAATTCATCTACATTAATGGAAACGTGTAGATCAACATACCTGGAGCTTCAAAAGGATGCCTAAATTACCACTAGGAGCCATCCAGACTGCCTGGTGTGAGTAAAACCTCCATCTAAAATGTATCTTTTCCTCCTAAGAGCTCTTTCTAAATACCTCTTTGTCCACTGGAAGATATGAAGGACAAGGGGAGGCAAGAGAAGGGGGCTCCTACAATAAAGCCTGGATCCATCATGAAAAGAAACTGGTTCCGGCCAGCATGCTAAAAACGTTACAGTCTCTGCCACTACATTCCATCCTCAAACTACGGGATAGTGAGCAGGGTTACCAAATATCCAGTAAAAGGAAGACATGTCTTCCTTTTTACAGTCATGTCTTCCATTCACCAGGTGTAGCCTTAAAAGTCCAACAGACTTTCTCTTCCTGAGCAGCTTTTCTATATGACACATCACTTTCTTAAGTAGTGCTAATCAGACATTAACTAAACTCACCTCTGTGACAATTTCTTCATTACTATCCTCCAGCTGGCTTGCTTTTCTGCCTAAAATTGGCTCTAGCACATTCCCGTGATTAAAAAACCAGTCTTTTTGATGCTGGAAAGAAGAATCTCCTATACATCAGGGGTGAAATTCTTTGAAATATTTGGTTCTTAAAGTCTTGTCAATTAGATGATGGATGGATGGATGGATGGATGGATGGATGGATGGATGGATGGACAGACATAGACAGACAGATATCAGAGATTATAGTTATGTTGGAAAATGTCAAGACTAAAATTTACAGTCTCATTGAGCTAATAAGATTCCTCCTCCTCCCATGTTTCTCACATGGAAAGTGAGCCCAGTATCAATCACATTTTTGAATGTCTTGAGACAATTAGAGAACTGTGACTTCATACAAAAGAAGACCTTAGTAGAATTGACAGAAAGAAGAAGAGAACAGAGGATTGATGTGGAGATCAGGTGGGAAACTGCTAACTTGTCTGGAAGAATGGGTTAAGCCAGGGGTGTCAAACTCACATCATCAAAGCGGCATCATGTCACGTATCAGGACTTCCCCACCCCTTCGCTAAACCGGGCATGGGTATGGCCAGTGTGTGATGCATCCGGCCCGTGGGCTGAGAATTTGACAGCCCTGCATTAAGCAAAGGCCTAAATTGCCTCTCAGAGTATATGAAAGAACAGGAAGATGCTAGGTCAGGGGTGTCAAACTTGATTTCATTGAGGAGAGGGCATGGCCAGCTTGGGCGTGGCCAGCTTGACATCATTCATGTCGGGAAGCACCTGTGGTGGCCTGAGCACTCTGCCAGAGAAAACGGGCTCCCGAGTTCCATTTTTGGCTGTGATGGCCTCCTGCAACCCTCTGCTATCAGAAATGGATCTTGGGAGGGCCATGAGCAGCCCTCCCGAGTTCCGTATTCACTGGCAGAGTCATTGTGGGCCAGTCCTTCACTGTTTCCAGGGCATCCCCACTGTGGGCCAGGGCAGCCCCACGGCCCAGATCTAAGCACCCTGTGCACCAGATCAGGCCCCTGGGCCTTGAGTTTGACACCCCTGTGCTAGGTCATATCTAAAAAGAGATTTGATGAGAATGATTTTAAACATGGATGGCAATGAGGGAGATAAAAATGGCAAAGATAAAATAAACATGACTGGAGAAAATGGGCATTGATCCCACCGCCTCTTGCATGCAAAGCAAGCGCTCTACCATATGAGCTAATTCCCCAGCTCCAGCTACCCTTGACTCACCAAACTTCAAGAATTCAGAATGCAGAAACTAAAGTGATTTTTTTTAAAAAAATTCCAAATAACCTGGCAAAATGGAGCAAAAGGTTGACTAGCACAATGCAGCCATTGCTCCTGCTATCTCTTGCATGTAAAGCAAGCATTCTATCCTTTGAGCTGATCGCACTACATCCTAGTAGTTCTGCTCCATCATTTCTCATGAAAGAGCCACCTAGAGGCTGTTATTTATTTATTTATTTATTTATTTATTTATTTATTTATTTCCAATTTATATACCGCCCTTCTCCCTGAGGACTCAGGGCGGTGTACAGCCAGACATAAAAAACATGAAATATAAATATTAAGACATTTAAAATATATATAATTTGGCTACAAAATTTAAAACTCACAGACCAATTAAAATATTAAAAATATTTAAAATTTCTTCTTAAGCCAGCCCGGCTTGTTGGAAAAAATGTGTTTTTAGGGCACGGCGGAAGGCACTGAGGTCATGAATTCTCCTAATCTCCGGGGGCAACTGGTTCCAGAGGGTGGGTGCCCCCACAGAGAAGGCTCTCCCCCTGGGGGTCACCAGCCTACATTGTTTGGCTGATGGCACCCTGAGGAGGCCCTCTCTGTGGGAGCGCACGGGTCGATGGGAGGTCATCGGTGACAGCAGGCGGTCTCGGAGATAACTAGGCCCTATGCCATGGAGCGCTTTAAAGGTGATCACCAACACCTTGAAGCGCACCCGGAAGACCACCGGAAGCCAGTGCAGCTCGCGCAGGAGCGGTGTTATGTGGGAGCGCCACGCTGCTCCCGTCACTACCCGTGCGGCCGCATTCTGGACCAGTTGGAGCCTCCGGGTGCTCTTCAAGGGGAGCCCCATGTAGAGAGCATTACAGTAGTCTAGGCGGGAGGTGACAAGGGCGTGAGTGACTGTGCACAGGGAATCCCGATCAAGAAAGGGCCGCAGCTGGCGAATCAGGCGAACCTGACAAAAGGTCCCCCTGGCTACAGCCGTCAGATGTTCCTCCAAAGACAGCTGCCTATCCAGGAGGACTCCCAGATTGCGAGCCCTTTCTGTGGGGGCTAAAGACTTGCCCCCGATAGTCAGTGATGGAGTCAACTGACTATATCGGGATGCCGGGAACCACAGCCACTCCGTCTTGGACGGGTTGAGCTTGAGTTTGTTTCTCCCCATCCAGATCTGCACAGCTTCCAGGCACTGGGACATCACTTTGAGGGCATCATTGGGGTGGCCTGGGGTGGCTTGGGGTGGTTATGCAGAATCATCCAGGGTGGACTGGGGTGGATCCACCAAAAACCTTTCTGATGAAGGTGGGCATCAATCCCACCATGTCCTGCAAGAGTAAAGCAAGAGTTTGGTATGCCCAACTGTCTGCCTGGACTACTTTGCAACAGTGTAGAAATTTAGGATAATATGCACAATTTGCCCGGGACTGGATTATCTGTAGGGAAGCCAAAAGCGAATAAAGATTAACTGGAGAAGGCAGGTATCGATCCTGCTACCTCTTGCATGCGAAGCAAGTGCTCTATCATTTGAGTTAATTCCCCAGCTGCCTGGCTACCTTGTTCTATCATATTACAGGATCTCAGGTCAAGAAACTGGGGAGATGAAACAAGTCTAATTCTGCCAGGTCTCCTGGAAATGACCAAGGCACTTCAGAACTCAATTATCTGAAAAGAGTTTGAGCTGGGACATCCTGAGGAATTGGACAAGGTCCTCGCCGTGGTAAGCTTGACCACCTGAGTTCTGAACTCTTCCCCTTCTGTGTTGATTAAAGCCTCTGTCCAAATGGTGGTTCATGGATCTTTGAGGGAGGGAGGATTCTGCCAGCTGTTGATGGTGTCAGGGGTGCTCCCCCCCCTCAACATTTTGTCCTTGGACTTGACTGTATTGGATAGCTTTCTTTCAGTTTTCCTTCTTCTTTTTTGAGGGGTAAGGATCTTGAGACGATGGTTGGCTTTCAGATGCAGAGGTCCCTGGATACAATAGGTTATTTGGACTATTTTCAGTCTGGGTTCAGGTCAGGGTACAGTATGGAGATTCATGTGTGATTCTTTGTGAGTGTGCGTGTGAATACATATTGACACCTGTACAGCCACAAAGTTGAAATAAATGTCCACATCCAAAGTAAATGCATTAAATGTAACAATATAGCCAACTGGCAGCCTTGTTGAGGATGTCTTAAGCCACCTTGGGTAGAGGCTGCTCTGGGATTCCCCTTCAAGGCTGTGTGGAGGAAATTGCAAAGGCTCCATCAGTCAAACCTGCTTAAATAAACTCCCAGTTGGAAGCCTGCCTTGATAGATGTGGAGGGCCACAGTCCTGCCATGGTGTCTGGGAGGTGTTTGAACCTGTTGGACCAGAAGATGTGGACAGGGTCCTCATGACTTTGAGCTTGGCCATCTTCTATTGGATTGATGTCCCTCCTGTTTGGCAAAGCGTTTCTGGGAGATGATGTACTTTGGTCGTGGTAGATTGTTTGTTGCTGCTTAAGGAGGGTTTGTTTAGCCCAGTGGTGAAATTCAAAAATTTTCCCTACCGATTCTGTGAGTGTGGCATGGTGGGCATGGCTTGGTGGGTGTGGCTTGGTGGGCATGTGACTGGGTGGGTGTGGCTATATGGGCATATTATGGGTCTTCTCTATTAAGGAGAGTCATCTGAGGACACCCAAGAAGTCAGCTGTTTCTGCCTCTGTGCCCAACCTTTGGAAAATCATCAACCCTGATCTTAGACTGATCCTGAATTGAAAAGGGTTAAAGTCATGTTTCCATCAATGAGCTTGGGGATCTGGATACAGCTTGGAACCTGCCAGGTGGCTGTATTGGTTTATCAATTGGATTTGTCTGCTGTTGATCACCATCGAGGAAGCAGAGATTCGTTCATCCAGGAAGCCAGATGGTCTAAAGAAGGAAACTATTCGTGGCCTTGAGTCCCTGGACAAATCCAAAAGGGTTGACTTTTGAGGCATCTTTTAGAGAAACTGGGTGCAAAGCCTCAAACATGAAAGTATCAGCCTATTAAATCATGATGGTTCAAAAATAATGAAACATTTCTTGACATGAATATGTCTAAACACGTGAGTCATTGTGTTGTGTTGTAGTGTCCCAGATGTGATTTTGTCCTTTGTCCTAACCCTAACCCTAACCCTAACCCTAACCCTAATCCTGGTTGAAAGAAAGGCATTTTGAGGTCTTCATGTTGATTATCCTTTTGGCCTATGTTCCCCTTCCCTGGCCACGAGAGTACAACTGCCCAGAGTGGAGTGTCTGACTCATTCCACTAGACCATTCCATCCTTGGGGTGCAGAGGGAGACCCTAGGACTGCTGAGGCCAAAACCCCTCCTTGCCAGCCACCCCTCTGACAGCCCTCTGTAGACCAATTCACCCCTGGATGGGCATTCTACCCCAGCCAAGGGTGGGTGCAGTGCCAGTGGATGCCAGCCCTGTCTCTGCAGTTGGCCCCTGCTCCTCTGCTGGTACTACCAGCTGCCCCTCTCCCACGGTTCAGAGCTACTTTTGATGGAACCCCGGGGAAGCTGGCATACTTTCTGAACTAGATCTGGTCCAACCTAGACCCCTATGGGAATCAGTACCAATCGGGTCAGGAGATAATTTCAGCAATCACAGACAATATGATGGAAGGAGAAGCAGCTGAATGGATACCCCAATTACATGAGGAAGGCACCCCAGAATTAGAGGACGCCAACAAATTTGTGCAGCTGCTAAGGACCCGATATGAGGATAGAGCCCAGAGGGAAAAAGCAGAGGCCGAGATCAAAGACCTGAAGCAGAGGGTCTTTAATAACAGCAGCACAAATAATTTTTGCACAAAATTGGAAGAGTAGTGACACACCGACAGAAGATAGAGTAATTAATAAGATTATGGAATGTGCAGAAATGGACAGACTCACAAAAGAATTACAAGATAAAGAGGAACATGACTATTATCTAATATGGGAAAAGTGGTATACTTGGTTGAAAAATAGAAAAAGGAAAAAAGAATAAAGAACAATTGGAGTTACAGAAACAGGAACATAAATCACTAGCATAACTTAATAGTAATTAAAGTAAATAATAAAAATAGATATATGAATAAGATCAAACAAACAAGAGTCAAAACACAAATAAGAACATACATTACTGTTGTGATATAGTTGACAAAATGTATATTTGAACTCTTTGTTTTCATGTTTGGTTTGTATGTTTTATTATCACTAGTTTTGTTTTGTGTGTACTTTTAAACAAATAAAAAATTATTTAATTTTTTTTTTAAAAAAAAGAAGTGATGACCAGGGTGAGAGTCTTCCCTGAGAATTTTCCTCACTCTTCTAAGGCAGGGAGCCCTAGCAATCTCATCTAGTGGTATCAGGGGACAGCTCATGATGTTTTGTGCTGTACTCACCACCCTCTGTAATGCTTTTCTCCAGCTCCAGAACCCTGTCCAGGCACCACCACCGAGAACAGCGAGGCCAGCAAAGAGGATTCTATGGTAAATGAAGACATCTGCCCCTTTTCCATAAAGTCCCATATATTGGTACCCAGAACAGGGACCCAGGGGGATATAGAAGCCATCCTAGACACTGGATCTACCAGGTGCCTAATTAGCCTCTTTACCATCCAGAGGATAGGGATAGACTGGGGCACTCCATATGCTTTGAGCAAGTTGATGGGACCCTAATAGGTGGAAGCCCAGCCACTTCAGTCACCGAGCTCATGAGCCTGGAGATGGGATGCCACTGGGAACTTATACACTTTGTGGTAGCTCCGAAGATAACAGAGTCATTCATCCTAGACCTTGCTTGGCTGAACAAATCGGGTCCAGCCATCATGTGGGAAGATGGCTACCAAACTAAAAATAGGCATTGGCCCACTATCTCCACCCCCTCAGGCCAAAGCACAACTGCTTCAGCCCCAAGCAGCCCTGGTCGGGGGGAGGGGGCCACAGCCACCACAGATGGCCTGCCTGGCTGCCCCCAGGTGCCCAAAAAGTACAGGGATCAGGCAGATGCATTCAGCAAGCATGGATGTAACATCCTCTCTCTCCCCACCACCTGTGCTGTAGAATTTGTGCTGGGAGCTAAACTGCCAAAACTCAAGATGTACTCCATGACCCTTAAAGAGATGGGCGAAGTAAGAAAGTACATCAACACCAATTTGGCAAGAGGTTTCATCCAACCTGCCAAATCTAAAGTA
>WNWU01000158.1:2223547-2266193 GCA_012654045.1 Ptyas mucosa
TCTCCATCTCTTTCTCCTCTCCCCCTTTCTCCCCTTCATCTCTTTCCTCCTTCTTTCCTTCATTTCTCTTTCTCTCCATCTCTTTCTCCTCTCCCGTCTGGGCAGCGGTGGAGGCGAACCTACCGCACCATCGAGTCATCCCTCGGCTTGGAGGCGACACCTTAAGTCTGCTCCCCACTGCATGTGCGCCCATGCAGCTATGCCTGCAGCCGGCTCTTGTTGCTCTTACTGAGCTTCGCAATGGGGCAGACGGCACCCCTCCTCCTCTTGGAGCCCATTAGAATGTGGAGCTTCGGCTGCAGCCTGGGCAACCAGTCAGGGTTGGGTTCTAAATTTTTTTACTACCGGTTCTGTGGGTAATGTGACTGGGTGGGCGTGGCCAACTTTTTTTTTTACTTTTATTTTTAAAAGCATTTTTTCTACAATCTTAAGAGGTTGCAGAAAACAATGCTTTTAGACACGTCTGACAATCAGGCAAATCTGCTGGGATCGCCAGAGGCTTTTAAGGGGATTATTTTCCCTACAACCTCTTCAAAAAATCCCTTTAAAAACCTCTGACGATCCAAGCTGAGTTGCCTGATCATCAGAAGCTCCAAAGAGCATTTTTTTTCTGCAACCTCTTCAAGCTTCTGCCTTTTCAAGGCAAAAGAGGGCGAGGGGGACACATACACACACACACACGTGTGGCAGTGAGATATTCCACAGCTCAAACCTCCCCCCACCAGAAACCTGGGAATGTTTCCCATCTCTAAGCAAACAGCTCCTGGAAATTGAGTGGCAGGGGCTGGAAAGTCTTGCCCAGTGAGGAAACAGACTGGATTTTGGAGGAAACACAGCTCGGTTTAAGGTTAAGTTAGGGCAGAAGGGCTGAGATGGTGGTAGGGGTGGAGGGGCAGCCTTTCCAACAAGCAAAGTCAATGGGGGGGGAGACGGATTCATTTAAGTTAACAACCATGTGAATCACACCTCCCTGCCTAGCCTAACACAACACACACATACATATCCAAGAGATCCTCTCCCCAGGCAAGAGAGACCCAACCCTGACAGAGCCAAGACAGGCAGGGAAGCCAGAAGCACAAATGTTTGGGCAACGAGTCCTTTTTTTGGAAGGTTTAAAGACCACTCTGCTGCAAAGCCAGGGGCATCCCCTGGAAGTCCCAGTCATTGGAGATCCTGGCCCCCCACCCCAAACAAGCCAATTCACAGGCTCGGATTCCCACCCACCCACCCCCTCTCCCTGCGAGCCACACAAAACACTTGTTGAGCATCAGAATTCCCAACCTGCACTTGGTTTTGCAAAAGCCCAGTTGGATAGGACGCCCACCCCCCGCGCCCATTCTCCCCACTCCCTCTGCCGGTTCCATGGTGACGTAGGTGCAGCTGCCCCGGCTAGGGAAAGGAGATGCTGGCCGTGAAGCCGCTTTACAAAGGTGCCCCTGTGCTGCGCAGAGCCTCCTGTGCTCTCACTTGTTGGATCTGCCTGGACGCCATTGCCGCTGTCGCCGGTGCAGCCACCGGTGCCCATCTGGCACCGGCGGGGAACTTTTTCAAACTTGGCCCGGCCCCGCAGAGGAAAGGCAGTGTGCATCTCACGCCCTTTGCTGGCTTTCCAACCTGGCTGGAGCCCAGGAAGCCCCCATGGAAAACTCATTGTCTTTGCCCTGCAGGTTCTGCACAACAGCCCTTGGAGGTAGACCCAAGGCCCTAGGAAGATCATGGGGATGCTGGGCCCCGCGCGCCCAGGTGAGTCATGTTGGGCGTGGGCAAATCTCGGGAGTGGCAGCCTCTGGGGCACGTTTCACCTTCTGCTCTGCTTCCATGTGTCTGGGGCAGATGGCTTATCCCTCTTTCGAGCTGCTAAGAGGCAACGTTCCTCCTCCTGCCAGCCTTGAGCTCAGCTCCGGGCAGCATCCAGCCAGCCATACCTGACTTCTCCCTGTGGTAGCTCACATGGATCCCAGGCAGCGAAACTTCGGGGCTTTTCCTCATGGTGGCGGTGACAACGAAGGCAGGCAGCCGGGTGCATGGGAGCGACTGGCGGCAGAGGTCCTGGTTGGCAAAGGGTGGAGTCCCGGGGCTGCATGCGGGCAATGATGGTGGGCGGGGTAAGCAACCAGAGACCGGGCCAGGAACCGGTTCAGGGGCATGGCCAGCCAATCTTATTACCAGTTCTCCAAACTATTAAAATTTTTTACTACCGGTTCTCCCCCAGTGACTGGATAGGCTAGAGAAGGGGTGGGCAATTGTCGCTCTTTTACAGCCTGTGGACTTCAACTTCCAGAATTCCTGAGACAGCCAAGCTCACCTTTCTAGACAGCTATAAACATGTCTAAAAGCAGGATACTCTTCTCCATCTTTTGTCTGGAGTAACATTTAATCCAGAGCCTTTTAATTCCAGAAGTCCAAGTTTAAAGAATGGACTTCTGGAATTAAAGCTTCATTTTTTAGTTAAAACGTAATTCACACCTGTTAGTTTTGCTTGAGCAGTATGAACAATTGACAGTGTGATCCTCCAATGGTGGAAGTGCGCAAAAAGAGACAAAATAATGGGTCATTCTCCACACTTGAATTCTCTATACTTAAAATATCTAGAAATTATTATGGTTAAGTGAGTTTTGCCTCCTTTTACGATTTTTCTTGCCATAGTTCAAATCAAAGTTCAAATCAAAGTTTTCTGAAACCAATGTTGAATATTTAAATTTCAGTAGTCACCAATCCCAGTCTTAAAATGAGTTTAAAATCAGTGGGAATCACTGATAACAATGAACTAACTAGCTACTGACAATGAGTCCAGTCCTGCCTTTCTTTTCATATCGTCACTGCTACCGGCTCCGCGGAACTGGGCCCAACTGGGAGGAACCCACCACTGCTGCGAGTCCAATAAAATTACAAAAAATCACCGAACCGTTTGTTAAATTGCTGTCTTGCCCACCCCTCGCCCATTATTGGCAATAAATAGTGGTGCGGAGGGGCGGGGCAAGGGGTTGGATGAGCCAGCAATTTAACAAACGGTTCGGCCGAACTGCCTAGAACCGGCAGAATCCCACCACTGCCAAAGAGGACAAATAAAACAATAAATATGTAATCTGAGCAATGCAATTCTATCAGAGGTGGTTTTTGCCGATTCTCTGAACTACTCAAAATTTCCACTACCAGTTCTGGGAGTGGACTACCCCACTACCACCACTACCCCTGGTGCCATCACTGACTAGGTCCTCACACTTGTAATTAATCTCTTCATTACGAAGGGCACCTCCAGAGAACTCCAGAATAATCTCAGGGTCTGACTTGGCACAGAAAACATCTATAGGTGGATTTTAAAACAAGAAGCAAAACAGCGGCTCTTTGAGTAGGGCAAAAGAAGAATACTGCAGTAGCTGGTTTGTTCATTTACTCTACTTACTTTCTATCCTTTCCTTATGAATTGCAAACACTGAAATGCTTGCTTAAGCAAATGGATCTCCTTTCCAGGATGTGAAGAATCCTCATCCATCTCTTTGGCTCCTGGATACAGAGTGGACATTTTGGACTTTCTTGGTCCAAACTGAAAGGAGTCCAGGCTTTGCTGTGTCTGCTAAGCATTGCCGAGTCAGTGTTGGATTCTGCCCAATTAACAACATGAATTTATACTCCGCTCCCATGATCTGTGTTTCTCCTCTCCAAACACATCTGCACTAATTAATAGCTAAAGCTCTTACAGAAAAAGGATCCCATCAAATCTGTACATCGACTATCATGCTGACTGCATAAAAAGTAAGACCCATAATCAATCCCCCAACATCCAGCCCTCCATCACCCAAAACATCCACCCAACCACCATCCAAAACTAGGTAAGCACACCCCTTACTTCCCCAATACCAACCACTACTGACCTCAAATGCAAACTCATAAATGCAAGAAGCATTGTTAACAAAATGCCCGAACTCCTCCTCTTATTAAATACTGCTACATTTGACATGATATTTGTCTGTGAAAGATGGCTAAACTCATCCCTCCCTGACTCCATTATCACAGTAAGAGACTATCACGTTTACTGGTCTGATCGTGAAACCTGCAGAGGGGGTGGAGTAGCTATCTTCTACAAAAAGTCACTAAACCTAAAAAATATTCAAGTTGCACATGAACTCACTCTTCTGGAAACTATCGTCTGCGAACTGTCCTTAAACACCACACTTCGCTTCTTACTATGTTACAGAGCCCCTGACTACGATATCCGCACATGCAAACAAGTTAACCTCACTACTAATGTGGGCAGCCTCCTGCCCATACCCTCTCATCTTTCTTGGTGACCTCAACCTACCTCTTATTAATTGGACAATAAACGAATGTACAACTGAACCCATTCATACAACCCTATAAAATGCTGTTATAAATCTAGGTCTAACTAACAGCACTAGACTCAACAACTGTCTCGACCTCATCTTCTGCAACAGCTTAAACTCAATTTATGGACTACAAATAAAAGAACCCTTTTCCAACAGTGACCACACCATGATTGACTTTTATCTCAATGTACGCCCTTTCAAAAATCACCAAAATAATGGGATATCCAACTACAACTTTAAAAAAGCCAACTATGATCTCATAGACACCGATCTCTCATCTCTTGATTGGCAAATTCTATTCTCTGGCTGTTACACTGCTGAAGACCATTATAACATTTTCTTGCTCGAAATCAATACAGTTATTGTGAGAGGAAAAACCTCTCAGCATATTGCTGCAGCTAATTGATTGATTGGTTTGAACAGTTTGAATGAACCAATCAGAGCACAGCTTCCTGGCTCTGAGTTTCCCACACTTTCCAATGGTCAATTGATGAGCATATAAACAGCAGCAACAGCAGCTCACTCACTCAGAACTCCCAACTATGGGAACTCTGAACAGCTGAGAATTGAGACAGCTGAGAACAGCCGAGAACCTCCAGAGCTGAAGTCACTACAAAGAGCTGAGTCACTGCCTTGCTCCTGAGAAGACTGACAAACAACCCAGAGAGCTTCCCACATTTGGGAAGAAGATTAGAGCTAATGGACTTTGCTGAGAGGAGAATCTTTTAGGCTGTTGATGCCTTCTTGTAGGTTTTGTTTTTATGTGTTTTTATTATTAAACCAGTTACTTTCTTAAGACTCCTCTCTCAACTTGCATGCTTTAGTGCAGTTGTGTGTGTATCGGGCCACGGTCCATTCGAATACAGAACCTCCTTCACAATTGGTAGCAGAGGATGGTTCAATGGACCTGATTCGTAGCACAAAGCACTAGCATGCCCACCATCAAACCAACACGACAGGATAAAGTTGAAACCCGGGCCTTTACTAAGAGTAAGCAACTCCAAGGCTGATTGATGGAAGAACAAGCCAGGATGGCCTCAACCAGAGGACTTCAAGCAACGGTCGGGCAGGAGAGGGAAGAGGCTGTGAGTTTTGAAGCATATGCCCCAGCTCTTGAGATGCACGCTGCAGAAGGTGAATTTCGCCCGCTTGCAGGAGCAGAAGGTGGACGGGTGTCCCTTATGGCATCAAATGTGAGACCCATGGGAGAAGATGAGATGAGGTCAATAATACTTCAAACCCTTGGTCTCCCCATGACATGTGAGAATCCAGTTGCTGCCCTCAGCGTTTTGATGCATGCAGCAACTACACCGGTGATAGCACAGGACAGGATTGAAAATCAGGAAAACACCAGGCTGGTAAGGGATTTTCAAACTTCCCCCATAACGCTCCTTGCCAGCTGTAGACCAAAAGCAGGAAACAAAGGACTGCCTGTTTTAAATTTCCTGCCAAATGTTATGGCGCCACCTACTGCCCAAACTGTTTTAAACCAGCCAGCCAGGAATTTTAACACCCCCAGCAGCAATGATAGTTCCAGCTATGTCGGGGGTGCCATTTATACACCCTGGACGGGACTATACACAGGCGACCAATACGGTTATGGCGGCTACAACTTTGAATGTAAGAAATTCACCTCCCGAAACTGAGGTTGCTAGCACAATTGAGACATTAACTGCGTTGTTTCGAAGTGACTTTCAGTTGTTCCTGGCTCAACATGCAGCAGCAGCCAGTATTAGTACATCCTTGATGCCTCCAACCCGCCCCTCATCTGTTGTAAATGAGATGGGCTTTCCCACGGCGCCTCCAGTTTCTGGAGCTACCTCTGGGACTATACCAACTGAGGTTGAAGTTCCAGGAGCACGCTCAAGGTTTTCTATGGAGAGACAGCCGAGGAGGTCTTTGCATCCTGCATCACAGGCACAGATGAACTCTGAACCCATGCAGCCCGAAAATTTGACCTCCCCCTATTGAAGGAGGGTTGTTATTGAGTTGTTATTGAGTGATCAATCATCAAGGACAAATTTGGTTTTGCGGACAACTTTGTTACTGTGGTTGAGATATCTGAATCAGATCTCTCAAGGAAACAAAGTGCAAAACTGTGGCTGTTGGATAGTGGTGCTAGCAAACATATTGTGAATAATCAAAGGCTGTTTACTGAATTGAGGGGATATAAATCCATGGTTAAGGTCGCAAATGGTAAAAGGGTAAGAGTTACTGGCATTGGTAAGGTTTTTATTCCTGGGCTTGGGGAAGTTGATGATGTTTTATATGTACCTGGCATTGATCATATTTTGCTTAGCACTGTGAAGTTAAGTGAGAATTCTAAGATAGAGATATTGTTCACAGGACTTCTGGTTGAGGATCGAGGTGACATGGCGTGGTAAGAGCGATCGCTCCTACTTAACGCCACTAATCGCTGCGTTTTGGGGACCCTTTGAGGCATGGGAGCTTGAAGGGCTCCGTGGGCAATAGTGAAGTACCGGCAGGCGGAGTGGAGAATTGCAAAGCCACTCTGCAGGACCGGTTTTCACAGCCAAACCAACGTGGCGCGTCTGCTGCTGAATGGCGGACCCGAAGCCTCGCTAGTCAACAAAGCAGGAAGCAAGGAATTCTGGCGAGAGAGGTGCCAAAGAACATTCATACCGTCTCCCCTGTTGCACATTAAATGTTACTTTGAATGAGCTGGCTGGACCGGGTAGAGAAAGCAGATTGGAAACTAGGCGGCGACTGAAAGAAAAGATAAAAAGAGACAACGAGAGGACTGCGGAATGATTGGTGAGAGATCGGAGTGGAGATAATCGTAAGACAGAGTGGGGGCACAAATAGAAAGTGAACTAACTTGACGGGGGAGATCGTGAGGAGGATTTCGGGGAGCGAGAAGACGAGGCTGTAGATCGGGCGAAAGGTGTGTTGACAATCCCAGACATGAAGCGCGCCCATCTTGAACAACCAAAGAGAGGACGAATGAGCGGCCAGAGTGATGGGAAGAACCTCCAGAGGATACGAGTGAAGGCTCCGAGTGAAACTAAGTGACATAGACTTGTATTAAATTGAGCCAAATATTTTGGTAATTTATCTTCCCCCTCTGGACATTGATAAGTGAGGGTGGCAAGCAATTAAACAACTAAGTAGGAATAATTAATCAAACTCTCTCTACCTTTTTGTCCTGCCTCCTTCCCTCCTAGTGTCCTCCTCTTTTCTTTTCTCTTTCTTGCTTTTCTCTTTCTCTCTAAATGTATTATAAGTATTAATCAATTGGTGCATAGCAATTTGTATTTATATTAGATTCATTTATATCTAAGACTATATCGGTGCCTTTTAAAATTATTAGATATCAGCATATTAACCTCAAGAAATATTTAATATTTAATAATTAGTTATAATAATAAGTTTTTTCTTTTTTTCTTCTTCTTCCTGTTTTTTTACTTGATGTATTGCTCACAATTCTTATTTATAGTTATATTTATATTTTAATCGAATTTTATCAATTAGATAGTTAGAGAATTATACTTATATTGATTATACTAGATTTATATTTATATTGATTGATTATACTGATTGATTATATTGATTAATATAAGAAATAACAAGTTGCTGAATAATTAATTAAGCTAAAAAGTTATTTAAATACTTAATTATTTATACATATATATAGCCACTATTGTAATAAGAATATTTTAATTGATATTAGAAATTGTTTGAAATACTAGATACTTGATATAAGAATACTTTATAGTGGAATCATTATATAAAACAACAAGAAGGGAATTTAGTGGATGACTATTTGGAAAAACATAGATAGGATTATAAAAGACCAAGCAAAAATTTTGAGTGAGATGACAAGTTACGCAGCTACAATAACCAAAACAGGAAAAAAGATAGCACCAAATACTCCAAATCCAACAATTACAATGTCATCCCCCGCAACACAAAAATCAATGGAAAGTCTTGCAACTACGATACCTACTATGCAAGCGATGCAAATATCGCTAACATCGATCCAGGAAACGATGCTTCTGATGCAGGAGAAGATGACTAATAACCATTTAGAACTAAAATCAGATATAAAAACTATAGATCAAAAAATGAATGACTTCCAGCAAGCAATACAAGCAAACGAACAAAAAATAAAGAAAATCGGTGGCTTCCAGTGTTGCTGCGATCTATCGCTGATGGTCTTTTGAAGACTGCCAGCCCAATTGCCTGTCAAAGAGCCGTTTCGGGCACCAGAAACGGCTCGAAAAACTCCAAGACGTGAGGATCTTGTGAGGAGAGCCGATGGCTGCAGGTAGAGTCCCCTGTGAGACCCCCAGAAAGTTTTTTTTGTTTCTGGGGTGTTAACAGGGTGGGACTCTCTATTCAAGTCGCTGAAGCTCTGAACGACTAGGAAACTCTGCTAAAGTGCAGAGCAAGATAGCGCAGCAGCATTATCAGCACCAAACAACAATAAAGAAGAATTGGGACTTCCTGCTAAATAGCAAGTATTAAAAGTTTTGTGAAACATCTGAAAGAATTATAGTTTCAAAGTTAAAGTAACTCGGAATTAAGAAGGAAAAAAAATGGTGTTTGCTTTCAGCGGAGAGCAGCTGAAAGCGAAAGTAATTTGACTTGTGTATTTGGCTACATTTTAAAGTAACAAATCCGGCTGGAAGAGGGAGAAAAATAACTTAAAAAATAGAAACAGTAACAGATTGATATAGACCTGATTGAATCTGGAGAAACTTTTGGGAAGAGTTGCTAGAACTTGTACTGGAAAAGGAAGATCTTTAAGAGGCAAAATGTCAACAAAGCAATCAGGGGGGGATTCCCCCACTCACAAGCAGAAGCAGCCTAAAACAGTGCAGCTGCAAGCTCAGACAAAGGAAGAGACTTCTCAGGATATTATTATTAAAGAAATTAAGAGATCAGAACAGGAGCTCAAAGGAATTATTAAAGAAAAAATTGATGCAGTCAACAAAGATATTCAAACAGTAGTTAAAGGCCTGTCTGAGGTAGTGTTGCAGATTGATAAAAAAGTGGATAATCTTGCCTCAGATGTTGAGACTAAATTCAAAGAATCTGACTTAAGAATTACAGAGGTTGAAGAAATAACACAAAAAATTGAAAATGAGATTACTATGATGCAATTTCGGTCAATGGAATTTGCTATTAGACTCAGAGGTATAAAAGAGAACAGCAGGGAAGATCTTTAAAAAATTTGTGCTGATGCTTTAGCAGTTTTACTGAAGGTTGAACCTGGTGAAGTCCTATGCAAGATTGATAAGGCTTACAGAGTTAATTCTCGTGTGGCTATGCAAAGGCAATTGCCCAGAGATGTGGTGATATATTTTACAGATAGGAGAACAAGAAATGATATTTTGCAAAATTCATTTGTCACTGCTGTTCTAGTTGATGGAGTTGAGATTGGAGTTTTTAAAGAATTACCACCTAAAATGGTAAGGGATAGAAAGGATTTTGGATTTTTGGTGGCAGAACTGAAAAAACAGCAAATACAATTCAGATGGGATGCTCCAATAGGTATAATACTGAGGATACGAGGAGTGAGATACCACTTAAATACTATTGCAAAAGCAGAAGAATTTTACTACAATGTTTTGAGAGCGGGTTCTCCTCCTCCATGTACATCTTCACCAATAGATAAATATGTTGAATCACAAATCCAGTTTGATCAAGAAACTATGGAACAAATAAAACAGTCGCAAAAGGAGGCAAGAGAGGCACAGGGAGCTGTAGGTGGCGTTGTGGTTGATCCTTTTGCACCACTTGAAATCTCTCCTTCAGAAGAAACATCTAAAACCATTACAGAAGAGGCGTTGGATCTTGAATTGAGAACATCTAAATTGGAAGAGCAACGTATAACCAGAGCAATGTCTAGACAAATGAAGGAAGCACAACAACGGGAGCAATATAAACCACAGCGAGTAAAAAAAGTTAAAGGAAAGTTGCAAGCTGAAGTCATGGGGGGAGCTAAACCGAAGATTACTTCTGTGGAAAAGAATCTTCAGCAATTGCTCTCAAAACTTCAGACTGGATCAAATGATGCTTAAATTTTTGTCTTGGAATGAATGGATTGAACTCTCCACAAAAAAGAAAGAAAGTATTTCATTATCTGAAGCAATTTCATAATGATGTTATCTGTTTGCAAGAAACCCATATAAAATCGCAAGATCAGAAATATTTGATAAATTTAAAATTAGGAATGCAATTTGTTGCCTCAAATTCAGAAAAGAAGAATGGTGTGGTGATTTATATAAATAAAAGACTTTCAGCTAAAATTATAGAAGCAGATGATTCTGGAAGATATATAGCAATCGAACTTCTTACAGATAGTGGTCCAACCTTGTTGGTTGGAATATATGCTCCAAACCAGCAACAGGAAAGTTTTTATAAGATGCTTCATTTAAAAATTTTGAAATGGAATTATGCAACTATTTTAATTATGGGGGACTGGAATGGAGTAATCCAACCTAGAAAAGACAAAAAAAGTATGGCTAAGTTAGGGGCTAAGCTACCACAAGCCTTTTTCGAAATGCAAGAGGATTTAGAAATGAAAGACATTTGGAGAGTCCATAATCCAAATGAATTGGACTTTACTTTTTACTCGGACAGGCATAAATCCTTTTCCAGGATAGATTTTATTTTTTAACTACTGATTTACTTCCCAAAGTAAAGAAGACAAAGATATTTCCTAGGACGCTGACTGACCACAGTCCGGTCTGGATGGAAATTGAAATGGGTAAAAGAGAAAGAAAATCCTGGAGATTAAATGAGAATTTATTTAGATATGAAAAAAATATAATTGAACTTAAAAAGCACTTAAAGGAGTTTTTTAAATTGAATTCAAACAAAGGCACCCCTATTGAAATAGTCTGGGATGCAGGCAAAGCATATATGCGGGGGGTACTGATTCAAATGAATTCTAAATATAGACAGAATCAACAGAAAAAGAGACTTGACTTGGAAAGAGAGATAAAGAAAAAAGAGCAGCAACTGATACAAAAACCAACAGATGGAAAATTGCAAACAGTTATAAAACTTTTGAAGGATCAATTTCAAATGCTTATAGCAGATCAAGCAGCAACCAATTTACAATTTGCAAAGCATAATACTTTTACTAATGCTAATAAACCGGGCAGATGGTTGGCATATACCTTGAGGAAACAATTAACCACATGAACTATTGACAGTATTGAATATGCAGGTAAAGAAGTTTTTCAACAAGAGCTAATTAAGAAGGCCTTTTTGGACTATTATACTAAGTTATATACTAAAGATAAAATACAGAACAGTTGTATAGATAAATATTTAGAAGAAAAAAGAGTCTCAAAGATCTCACTAGCTCAAAAAGAAAACTTGGATCAACTAATAACAGTTGAGGAGATTAGTTTTGCTATAAAGCAACTGAAAACAGCCAAAGCTCCAGGGATGGATGGTTTAACTGCAGTCTATTATAAAACTTTACAAGCGGAAATGATTGAGCATCTTAAAGATTTATTTTGTAATATACAACAAGGTGGTAAAATACCTTCCTCATGGAAAGCAGCCTTTGTCTCATTGATACCGAAAGAAGAATCAGGTCCTAAAAAACCAGAAAACTATAGACCAATATCTCTTCTAAATATGGATTATAAAATTTTTGCAAAAGTGCTTGCCAACAGATTGATGCCAATTATTCAAGATGTAATTCATAATCACCAAGTGGGATTTATCGAAGGTAAATACATGAAGGAGAATGTCAGGCAAATCATAGATTTATTGGACTATCTAGATAAGAATAAACAGATCTCTGCAGTGCTGGTTTTTTTGGATGCGGAAAAAGCCTTTGATCGAGTGAATTGGAATTTTATACTTAAGACTTTGAAAAAAATGGACTTGGGGGAACGGTTTATACAGGTGATTGGAGCAATTTATCACGAACAATCTGCACAACTTATCATCAATGGAAGCTTAACATCCAATTTTAATATACAAAAAGGTACAAGACAAGGTTGTCCATTATCCCCACTATTATTTATTTTAACTCTTGAAGTTTTATTGAACGCAATACGGGATTCGAACTCTTTGAATGGAATAGTTATAAGGCAAGAGGACTACAGAACTAGGGCATTTGCAGATGATCTGGTTGTTACCCTAACACGGCTGATGAAATCAATAATTCAGATGAAAGATATTATAGAAGAATATGGCATGGTATCTGGTTTCAGACCGAACCAGAAAAAAACTAAAATGATGGTTAAAAATTTGACAGAGAGCAAAAAAAAGGAACTGGAAAGAGTGGCAGGTTTTGAAATTGTTTCAAAGGTCAAATATTTAGGAGTACAAGTTGCAGATTTAAATACAAAACTGTTTCAAAACAATTATGAGGTTCTGTGGCAAAAGATACAAAAAGATATGCAAACCTGGAAGAAACTGCAGTTATCTTTACTTGGAAGAATATCAGCAGTAAAAATGAATGTTTTACCTAGATTTATTTTTTTATTTCAAATGATACCGGTGCTCAAATCAGACAAACCATTGCTAGACTGGCAAAAAGGAGTGAATAAATTTGTTTGGAATGAAAAAAAACTGAGAGTGAAAATGAAAATTATGCAAGATACTCGTGAGAGGGGTGGTCTTAAACTTCCAAACCTTCGAATATATTATGAAGCAGCTGCATTGACACAAATAAGTGATTGGTTTGGAAAAACTAAGACTGAACTGCTGAATATAGAAAGTCATGACCTTGTTTGGGGATGGCATGCATCCCTTTATTGCATTTTATGACAATAAAGTGGATAAAGTATTTAATAGTCATATACTTAGAAATGCCCTGATGAGAATTTGGAAGAAGCACCAAACCAAATGGGATTATAAGATTCCGTTTTGGCTGGATCTTGCTGATACCATGTGGAATACAAATATTAAGTCACTCGGGGGGGGGTTTATACAAAGAGCTACTTTATCCTGAAGGGGGCAGATGGCAGTTGAAGACTTTGGACATGCTGTTGGAAGAAGGGATTTCTTTGACTTGGTTAAAGTATAATCAATTGCAGATGAGATGGAAAGAAGATCAACAAACTGGTTTAATGGAATATGAGGTGGAATTGGTTAGACAGATAAAAGAGATTGGTCCAATGCATATTAAGAGAATTTATAATGTTTTGTTAGAAAGGGATTCAGAAAATGAGTTAGTTAAAGATTGTATGATTAAATGGGCACAGAATTTTTCTCAACTAGTTATGATGGATACTTGGGAAAAAATATGGGTTCAGAATGTTAAATTTACACAGTCACAGAATTTGCGAGAAAATTTTTATAAAATGTTTTATAGGTGGCATTTAGATCCCAAGAAATTGTCTTGTATGTACCCTAATGTTCTACCAAAATGTTGGAGATGTGAGTGTTTAGATGCTACATATTATCATAATTGGTGGACCTGTAAGAAAGTGAAGGCTTTTTGGATAAAAATTTGGTGGGTTATGCAAAATGTCTTAAGGAAAAAAATACAATTCTCTCTGCAATTATTTTTACTAGGTATAGTTAAGGATTTTACACTGGGAGAAACAAAATTGATTTTGTATATGGTGACAGCAGCTAGGTTGTTGATTGCTCAATATTGGAAGAATGATGCTCTACCGACTGTGGACCAATGGACTCAGAAGATGGTGGGATTTGCAGAAATGGCGAAGATCTCAGCCTTTTTAAAAGACCAGACGCATGAGAATTATATACAGGAATGGAAAAAGTGGATTGATTACATACAGAATAAATATCAGACTAGAAAATATTATGTAGCTTTCAGCTGAGGGGGATTGATTGATGAGTTAGTAAATAGAGAATAAGTAGGGATGAATAATATATATATTGTTTGGAATTATTAGCATTGCATATAGTGAAAGTCAAGGGGGAGGGGAGGGAAAGGGGTGGTGGGGGAGGGTTAGGATGGGATTGGGAGGGAATTATATTTTTTGTATATGTATTTTTATAATGTTGAGGAAGGGAGGGGGGAAAAGGGGGAAAATTGTATGTGTAAAACTTTTTTAATAAAAAAAAATAAAGAAAATCGAATCTAAGGTCGAACAACAAGAAAGGGATCTGGACCAAAAACTAATGGTGCAGAATAGGGACCTGGAAAACTCAGTTATGCAGCTGGAAATGGACAAAGCATCTTTTTACTTGCGCTTCCAGAACATCATGGAGGAGAAAGAAGAAGATCTGGGCCAAGTCATGGCAGAACTGATTGGAGAAATTTTGCAGCAAGATAAGGACCAAATAATTAAAGAATTAGATGAAATATATAGGGTCCAAACAAATTATGCAAGATGTAATCAACTTCCGAGAGAAGTCCATATAAGGTTTGCCCAAAGAAAAGTTAAGGACATCTTTTATAACATAGCGAAGGGAGAAACAATAAAATACAAAGGTAAAGAGATAATAGTGCTGAAACAAGTCCCGAGGAGGGTAAGAGAAGTAAGAAGGGACTATAGATTACTGGCATCGCAATTAAATAAAAGAAATATCCCTTTTCGATGGACTCTGCCAGAAGGTATGCTGATAACTTGGCAAGGGAAGAAAATAAAGATAAACAGCTTGGTAGAGGCCCAGGAATTTGTGGACCAGTTGAAAGGAACGGAAGAAGATCTGAGCAGTAAGGAAGAACTGGGAGGGGCAACAATGGAGGAAGATCTCACACAATGGGGAGGATCGAAGGAAGGGTTACCAGAGGAAAAGAAAACAGAGGAGAAAGAAAATAAAGGAGGAAAGAAAGAACCAAGACCACAAAGAATTACCCAGGTGAAACAGTATTAGAACGGCACCAAATTCAAAAATGGACTGGAAACTTCTATCAATAAATGTAAATGGACTGAATGATTACAAAAAGAGGAGAAGCTTTTTCACAAAACTAGCTAAACAAAATTTGGACTTAATATGCCTACAAGAGGTACACATTAAAAAGGAAAACAAAAAATATTTGGAATATAAGAAATTTGGGAATCTATATACATTATTAGCAGGAAAAAAAAAGAGAGGGGTAGCCATAAATATTAAGAAAGATATAAAATCAGAGTTAAAATATAAAGACCCTAAGGGCAGAATCTTGGCCGTGGAAATTATGAGAGAAAATAATCCAATTCTACTTATATCCATTTATGCCCCGAACAAAAATTTAGGAAATTTCTATAATAAACTCAGAGAAATAATTAGTACAATGGAAAATAATAATAATATATGTATAATTGGGGACTTTAATGGAGTCGTAGACCCAAATAAAGACCATAAAAGCCCCAAAGGGCAAAAAGGAAAAAGAAAAAGCAAACCAAAATCCTTCTTTGAATTAATTGAAGAATCAAATCTGATAGACATTTGGCGAACCTTAAACCCATATAAAAAACAATATACCTTCTATTCGAACCCAAAAAAAACCTGGTCGAGAATAGATATGATGTGGGTAAGCAGGAATCTTGGAATGGACATTTTGTCAGCGGAGATTCTACCCAATACATGGGCAGACCACAACCCGCTGGAAATTAAGTGGAAAAGGAAATATAGGAGGGGAAATACAAGATGGCGGTTGAATACTCAATTTCTTCGAGATAAATAAAATGTTGAAAAATTAAAGAGATAAAGGATTTTTTTGAAAGAAATGAAAAAGAATTGATGGAACGAGGGATAATATGGGACTCTATGAAAGCTTTCTTAAGAGGACTTGCCATTGCATATAGTGCATACAAAAATAAGAAAAAAAGAGAAAGCCAAAGGGCACTACTGGAAGAATTGAGAGAAACAGAGAAGGAAATCCAACAAACTCCAGATAACGAACTAGCAAAACAAAATTGGATGATCACCCATCACAAAATAAATATAACGGATCAAGAAAACCTAGCATATGAAATCAAAAGACCCAAACAATATTATTTTGAACATGCTAACTAACCGGGGAGATGGCTATCGTATAGACTAAAGAAAGAAAAAGAAAAAGGGATAATATATCAATTAGAAAACTCTGAAGGCCATATAATAAATAAGGAGGAGGAGAAATTGGAATTAATACATGAATACTATGCCACACTCTATAAAGAGGAATAGATATCCAAAGGGAAAATCATTCAATACTTATTGGAAGAAGGGCTCCCACAAATTGAGGAAGAGGAGAAGGAATTATTAAATAAGGAAATTACAATGGTAGAGTTAAAGATGGCAACCTCTAAACTTAAAAAGAACAAATCACCGGGGCCAGACGGATTCCCAGGGGAACTATATCAAAATCCTGAATTAGAAGAGATTCTACTCCCAAAACTGTTAGTAATATTCAATGAAGTTCTAACAAAAGCCAAAATACCAGAATCATGGAGGGAGGTGTACATTACACTCCTCCCCAAGGAAGGGACAGATACAAAATTTATTAAGAACTACAGACCAATTTTTTTACTCAGCATGGACTATAAAATATTTATGAGCATTTTGGCAGAAAGGTTAAAAAAAAGTATTGAACAGGATAATACACAATGATCAAAACGGATTTCTCCCAGGGAGACAAATTAGAAATAATATAAGGACGATATTGGACATAGTAGAATACTATGAAGACCACCCAGGCCAGGAAATGGCACTGATATTTGTAGATGCCCAGAAGGCCTTTGATAATTTAAATTGGGAATTTATGAAACAGCAAATAAGTAAAATGGGATTTGGACACAACTTTGTAAAAGCAATAACAACTATCTATGAGAAGCAAAAGGCAAATATTTTGGTCAATGGGGAATTAATGAAGCCATTTCCAATCAAGAAGGGGGTGAGGCAAGGATGTCCATTATCACCGCTATTATTTATATTAGCGTTAGAAGTCCTACTAAAAAAAATCAGAGGGAATAAACAGATTAAAGGTCTCAAAATTAGGAAAGAAACTTATAAAATTCAAGCATTTGCAGACGATGTGGCACTAATTATAGAAGACGCATTGGAATCAGGCATACAAGTATTAGATGAATTTGGTAAATATGGAGAGGTGGCGGGACTCAAACTTAATAAAGCTAAAACTAAAATATTAACTAAGAACATGTCTAAAATGCGAATAAGAACCTTAGAAGAACTAATAGGAATTAAAGTAGTAAAGAAAGTTAAATACTTGGGAGTCTGGGTTTCCAAAAAGTATTCAGCCCTAAAAGAGGATAATTACATGCCCTTGATTAAGAATATTAAACAAGACCTAGAAAAGTGGGGAAAACTACAAATATCCTTCCTAGGAAGAATCTCAGCAATTAAAATGCGTATCCTACCCAAACTATTGTATCCATTTCAAACAGTGCCAATCAAACTGGATAAAAATTTTTTTCAAGAGCTTAATACCATTACTAGAAAATTTATATGGGGAGGAAAAAAACCAAGGATCGCAATTAGAGATATGCAAGACAAAAAGGAAAGGGGAGGACTCGGACTCCCAATATGGGAGACATTATAAAGCAGCAAACCTAATTTGGCTAAAAGATTGGGCAACCCTGACTAATAAAAGGATACTCACATTGGAAGGATACGATCTTCAGAAAGGCTGGCACTTTTACCTTTGGGAAACAGGGGAAAAAACAAGGACTTACTTTCACAGACACAAAATAAGAGACACCCTGATGGCAACATGGAAAGAGATAAAGAAAAAACATTATGTTAAAATCCCTAGATGGCTCTCCACAATGGAGGCAATAATATATCCCAATGTTCTAGAATTAGGCAAGACGGCTAGATATAAAGAAATTTTAGATGGGACAGGGAACATCAGAACAATAGAAGAGCTAAAAGAATGAGGTATTAGTATAGAATGGTGGACATATGCCCAAATTAAATCAAGATATAAAAAAGACAAGGAGGACCCGGGAATAGAGATAAGCAGGAATGGCTTAGATAAAATTTGGATGGGCACAGATGATAAATTATTAGCAAAAATGTATAAATTTTTAGTAGAGTATGACTTAGCAGAGGAAACAGTAAAGAAGACAATGTTAGCATGGGCCAAGAATATTGGGCAGACTATAACATTAGAAGAATGGGAACAAATCTGGACAAATAATTTAAAAATGACTAAGGCCACAACACTTAAAGAAAACCAGTATAAAATGATTTACAGGTGGCATCTGGCACCAGCCAGGATTGCTAAAATATATCCTAAAGCGAGTTCAAAATGTTGGAAATGCAGGCACCAACAGGGTACGTACAACCACTGTTGGTGGACTTGCCCCAAAACAAAAAATTTCTGGAAGATGATAAGTAATTGGCTGAAGGAAATTTTGGGAGATACTCTGGAATTAGACCCTAAAATATTTCTCCTGGGAATTCTCAAAAAATCATATGCAAGAAAGAAGAAATATTTGGCGATACACATAATAACGGCAGCAAGAATTACTTTCGCTCAATACTGGAAAGAGAATAATTTACCGACCGAAGATCATATTATTAGAAAGATTCTAGAATGTGCCGAACTGGACAAGTTAACACTAGAGATACACGACAGAGAGGAATCAGAATATTATAGTGCTTGGGACCCGTGGTATGAATGGTTAAGGAATAGGAAATCCAAGTAAAACTAGCAAATGCGAGAGCTGGATAAGAAACTAAGATGAATAGGTGGAAAATGTGCATTGCTAGAAGGATGATTATGTGTATAAAATATTATATAGTAAATACTGCTCTAGCATAAGTGAAACAAAATTAACCACATGTAAATAACAATGTAAATACACAACGTAAATATGACTTATATGCATAATGACACCCCAAGGCTGGAAACGTTGACTCGATTTGTATGAAAGTTTTTATTTTATGTATTTCGTTTGTCTGTTTGTGTGTTTTTCTATTCTTTTTCATGTTTGTTTATTTTTTGTAATAATAAAAGCTTCAATAAAGAAATTTAAAAAAAAAGAAATATTGTTCACAGAGGGAACTGCTGTGGTTACCAATGATAAGCATGTGATTGGGGAAGTGTTGAAAATCAGCGGTTTACCCTATTACTCTCCCATTTCAAAAGCTGAGGGATTTGATGTTACTAACCAGGTTACCACTTTTGACAGTGATGATGACGAATCTCAATTTGATTCAGATGATGATTTTGAAGTACACAAGAGAAGGGGAATTTTAAAGGTAATTGTAAAAATGTTTTAAACAGTAAGAAGTCTGTAAGTGTTAACTTAAAACAGGGAAGGAGTGAGCCTGAGAACGCCAACGCAATCTCCATTGGCAAGCCATTACACAATGAATGTGCTCATCTCATGCATCACAGATTGGGTCATGTAAGCTTCCCAGTAGTACAAAAGGTATCTGAATGTTCAAATGAAACTAGGGTTAAAGATTGTAACATCTTCCTGGACTGTTCTATTTGCAGGATCGCGAAGTCAAAAACAAGCCCTGCACCCAAGAAATCCCAGAGATATTCTGAACACATATTCCAGTTGGTACATATGGATCTGGTAGGTCCCCTGAAAGCCTCTTTTAGTGGGAATCATTACTTTCTGACAATTGTAGACGACCATAGTAGGTTTGGATTTGTTTACCTTATCAAATCCAAGGACCAGACATTGTCTAAATTTAAGGAATTTTGTTGCCTAGAGGAAAACCAGCATAAGGCCAATATTCAAAAGATTTTGACCAACAGAGGAACTGAATTTAATTCAGCACAGTTCTCTGATTGGTTAAAACAGAAAGGCATAGTACGTTTACACACAGTTCCTTACTCTGCATTTCAGAACGGAATTTTGGAAAGACGGAATAGCGTGTTGCAGACAATGGTAAGACGCGCACTTGAGGATACTGACTTTAGTTTCTTATATTGGTCAGAAGCTGTTTTGTATGCAAATTATACATTCAACCGGGTATGGTCCAGTGTGGTACAAAAGACCCCATATGGATGGCCATAAGCCAAAATTGGCGCATCTTCACATATTTGGAGTGATGGCTGATGTCCACATCCCAAAAGAGCTTAGAAAGAAGGGGGATAAAGTCGCAGCCAAACTGAGGTTTACGGGCTATGAGACTGGTTCTAAGACCTTTAGGTTCATGGACTCCAATGGGAGAATAGTAATATCTAGGTCAGCCACCTTTTATGAAGGCACTAATTGGAGCAGGATCCATGCAAATGAGATCCTGGCTCAAGATCCCCCTCATGGTAAAAATAAAAACATAGAAAAAGTGTCTGAAGGCCTATCTACTGATAGCAACACCTTTGGTTTTGGAGATGAGGAGAACAGTACACCCCCCAAACCTTTGAAGGGAATTTTAAAGTGGAAGACGGAGACAGCATGGAAAAAAGGGCATCCCACTTTAAACGTACAGAATGGTGATGGTGGGGAGGACAATTTATCAGATAGTACCGGAATGGATGAAGAATTAGTTAAAATGCCAATTCGATCCACTAGGGGGAAGAAGCCAAAAAGGTATGAAGGATTTGTCACTTCTGTTAACCAGGTTTCGGTCATACCCCAAAGGTATGAAGATGTGTTAATTCTATCTGATAAAGAACAACAAAATTGGCATGCTGCGATGGATACCGAATTACAGAGTTTGAAAAAACTAGATGTATTCACCCCAACAGAGTTACCAACAAACAAAAAGTTAATTGGCACAAGATGGGTCTTTAAGAAAAAGCCCATTGAAGATGGGAAGTTTATTTACAAGGCGAGGCTGGTTGCACAGGGTTTCTCACAAAGATTCTCTGACGATTATGTTGACACCTTCTCGCCTACAGTGCGGCCTGAAAGTGTGAAGACCGCACTCACTATAGCTGTCATACAAGGGAAGAGTGTATATCAATTTGACGCAGAAACAGCATACTTACACGCCAAGTTAGATAAGAAAATATACGTTAAGGCTCCTCAAAGTATAGATCACCAGGGAAATAATATTTGGCTTTTAAACAAAAGCCTCTATGGTTTTAAACAATCTGCCAGAAGGTACGAATGCCTTACCAGTAGTTTAAAACAGATGGGTTTAACAATCTCATCAACTGATGAATGTGTGTTCATTAAAAATCACCAGGATATTAAAGAAACAGTTCTGGTTTATGTGGATGATACTTTGTATGTCCGCAAGTCTGAGGATAGATGTAAGATGTTTTCCAAGAAGTTAAGTAAGAATTTTGCCCTAAAGCCTCTGGGTTGGATCGATAAATTCCTAGGAGTCCAATTCGTAAAAATGGAGAAGAGGTATGAACTCTCCCAACAGGACAAGATTATAGAATTGGTAGAAAGATGCAACATGACAGAGGCCAAACCTTGTGACACACCCATGCAGACAGATTTCCTCAAGAATATGTATGCTGAAAGTGAACTTTTTGAGCAGAAGACACTTTATAAATCGGTGATAGGATCATTGCTGTATATTGCAAGCTGGACTAGGCCAGATATTAGTCTGACCGTAAATGTTATGTCCAGGCATTCTGAGAATCCCACTCAATACCATTGGAGTGGAATCAAAAGAGTTTTAAGGTATTTTGTATGTCTGCAAGTGTGAGGATAGATGTAAGAAGTTTTCCAAGGAATTAAGTAAGAATTCCCTTGGTCCACAGGAGGTCACTTTTCCTCAGATAGATGGGTGTGAGTCCCTACTTATGAGATGGGGTCCGCAAGGGCAATTGGGCCTGTTGATTATGTACCTATCTCCCAGCTGCGTATCAATGGCCATGCCCGAGCTGCTTGATGCTTTCTCGGGGTTGGTGGTTGAGTTCCCTAAACTTATTGTTTTGGGGGACTTTAATCTGCCGTCCCTGGGTGGGACGTCAAGGGCAGCTCGAGAGTTCATGGCTTCCATGGCAGCCATGGACCTGACCCAGATAATTCAGGGCCCGACTCATGAGGGGGGGCACACCCCTGACCTTGTTTTTATCTCGGAATAGTGGCATGATGATTTTGGTTGGGGAGTACCAGTTATTCATCCCCTGTCATGGACCGATCATTATCTCCTGTGGCTGGGCTTCCAGAATGCCATCCCCACCCCCCACAGGGATGCGGGACTGACCATCTGGTTCGGCCCCAGGCACCTGATGGACCCAGAGAGGTTCCAGACAGAGCTTTGGACAATACCTCTCTCTTTCTCCCATGCCCCGGTTGAGGCTCTGGTGGATGCCTGTGAAAAGATGGCCTCCGGGGCACTCGACCATGTCGTGCCTTTGTGGCCTGAGTCGACGCAGATCCCAGTTGGTTCACGGAGGAGCTTCGGGAGATGAAGCGCCATAGGAGAGGCCTAGAGAGCAGTTGGAGAGCTAGTCGTTCCAAATCTGACCGTTCCCAGTTGAGATCATTCACATGATCTTATCTGGTGGTGATGGAGGTGGTGAAGTGGGCATACTTCTCCACCCTCATCACATCCACAGATAATCGCCCGGCTGCCCTGTTCAGGGTGTCCCGCTCCCTCCTGAATCGGAGGGCAGGGGAGGATCCTTTGTGGGGACACGCCGAAGAGTTTAGTCAGCATCTGCTGGATAAGATTGCTTGGATTTGGGACGGTCTGGACTCTGACTGGGTAGGGTCTGACAGTGGGGAGGCAGCTGGTCTTGGGATTTGGGAGGAGTTCGATCCTGTCAGCCCTGAGGAAGTGGACAGGATCAATGGAAGGCTGAGTGCCACCACGTGTGTACTGGACCCATGTCCCTCCTGGCTTGCTTATGCGACCCGAGAGGTGACACGGGATTGGATCCAGACAGTAATAATGGCATCCTTGGATGAGGGGATCTTCCCTGCCACCTTGAAGGAGGTGGTGGTGAGATTCCTCCTCAAGAAACCTGCCTTGGATCCAACTATACTGGATAACTTTCATCTGGTCTCCAACCTTTGCTTTGTTGCGAAGGTTGTTGAGAGTGTGGTGGCACGGCAGCTCCCGTTGGCCCTGGAGGATACAGCCTATCTGGATCTGTACCAAACAGGTTTTAGGCTGGAGTACAGCACAGAGATGGCATTGGTCGCACTGGTGGATGTGTCACTGCATTTTTTGTATTTGCCAGCTGTGCTTGAACTCTAAGGTTTACGGTGCTCAGAACTCTTTTCTTTAAGCTAACTGCGCATGTCCACATTCTTTCATTTTCCTTCTAACTTTCTTTGTTCACCTGCCAAGAGGTATGGCAGGAACACTGCCAAGATGTAACTAATTAGCTAGTAAGATGTTTTTATTTCTTTACAATAAAATGTGTTTTATTAGAATATATCTTGGGCTTATTTTGCTTATAAGGTATACTTCAAAGGAAGGCCATGATCCACCTCTAATCAGGGGCAATTACCCAAAGGAGAATGGGATTAATTGCCACCCTAACAGGATGATCTTTAGAAGGCTCGGGACAGGGGATACTCCTCTGTTCTGGTCCTCTTGGATCTTTCGACGGCTTTTGATACCATCGACCATGGTATCTTGCTGCAATGGCTCGAGAGGTTGGGAGTGGGAGGCACTGTTCTACGATGGTTCTCCTCCTATCTCTCGGGCCGTATGCAAGTGGTGTTGGCGGGGGGGGCGGAGGTCAGCTATGAGGCCCCTCATCTGTGGGGTGCCCCAGGGGTTGGTCCTCTAACCTCTCCTGTTCAATATCTATATGAAGCCGCTTGGGAAGATCATTCATGGGTTTGGGATGCAGTATCATCAGTACGCTGATGATACCCAGCTTTTTATATCCACCCCAAATTAGCCCAGTGATGCCCTCGACCTAATGTCCCACTGCCTGGAAGCGGTACGGACCTGGATGGGGAGGAACAGGCTCCGACTCAACCCCGCCAAGACCAAGTGGCTGTGGGTACAGGCATCTTGGTCCGATCGAGATATTCCATCGTTGACCATCGGGGGTGAGGTGTTACCCCCTGTGGATAGGGCTCGCAACTTGGGTGTCCTCCTGGATTCATGGTTATCTCTGGAAGATCATGTAACAACCGTGACCAGAGAGACATTTGTCCAGGTTTGCCTTGTGCGCCAGTTGCGCCCTTGCTTGGACCAAGATGCCCTATGCACCGTTATTCATGCACTGGTCACCTCGCATCTTGACTACTGCAATGCTTTCTACTTAGGGCTGCCTTGAAAACCACTCAAAGGCTTCAGCTGGTGCAGAATGCAGCCGCACGGGTTGTCCTGACACTCCCATGTTACACCCCTCCTGCGCAACTTGCATTGGTTATCGGTTGCCCTTTGGGTGAAGTTCAAGGTGCTGGTTATTACCTACAAAGCCCTTCATGGCCTAGGCTCGGGATATTTGTCGGACCTCTGCAGCCAGCAGCAATTCCCAATTGCCCGGTGTGTTCACACAGACAGGGCCTCCTCAGGGTGCCGTCAGCCAGACAGTGTCAGCTGGCGACCCTCAGGGGGAGAGCTTTCTCTGTGGGCGCACCACCCTCTGGAACCAACTTCCTTTGGAACTCCGGATGGCCCCTTCGCTCGTTCCGCCGTGATTTGAAGACCTGGTTGTTCTGCAGCCTGGACTGATGGCGGGGGGGGGGGTGTTTCTTAAGGGCAGCATATAAATTGCATTATAAATAAATAAATAAATAAATAAATTTAAAGAACACTGTTAAACATTCACTTCTATTGGAGCCAGATATATCAGATAAACCAAGTTTATATTGTTATGCAGATGCTGATTGGGCAGGGGACATTAAGTCCAGGAAGAGTACCTCAGGTTATGTTATATTTCTTTTCTTTTTTTTTATTGAAAAAGTTTTACACATACAAATTTTCCCCCTTTCCCCCCCTTCCCCAACATTATAAAAATTACATATACGAAAATATAGTTCACTTTCAATCCCACCCTCGCCCTGCCCCACCACCCCCTTCCCTCCCCTTCCCCTTGACTTCCCCTATATGTAATACTAGTAGTTCCAAACAATATATATGTTATTCATCCCTTCCATATCTTTTTCTCTATTTACTAGTGTAACCCTCAATCCCCATCAGCTGAAGGCTACATAATATTTTCTAGTCTGATATTTATTCTGTATATATTCAATCCACTTTTTCCATTCCTGTATATACTTCTCATGCGTCTGATCTTTTAAAAAGGCTGAAATCTTTGCCATTTCTGCAAATCCAGCCATCTTCTGAGTCCATTGGTCCACAGTCGGTAATACATCACTCTTCCAATATTGGGCAATCAACAACCTAGCTGCTGTCACCATATACAAAATCAACTTTGTTTCACCCAGTGTAAAATCCTTAACTATACCTAATAAAAATAATTGCGGAGAAAATTGTATTTTTTTCTTCAAAACATTTTGCATAACCCACCAAATTTTTATCCAAAAAGCCCTCACTTTTTTGCAAGTCCACCAAATATGATAATATGTAGCATCTAAACACTCACATCTCCAACATCTTCATTGAATGTTAGGGTACATACAAGACAATTTCTTGGGATCTAAATGCCATCTGTAAAACATTTTATAAAAATTTTCTCGCAAATTTTGTGACTGTGTAAATTTAACATTCTGAACCCATATTTTTTCCCAAGTATCTATCATAACTGGTTGAGAAAAATTCTGTGCCCATTTAATCATACAATCTTTAACTAACTCATTTTCTGAATCCCTTTCTAACAAAACATTGTAAATTCTCTTAATATGCATTGGACCTATCTCTTTTATCTGTCTAACCAATTCCACCTCATATTCCATTAAACCAGTTTGTTGATCTTCTTTCCATCTCATCTGCAATTGGTTATACTGCAACCAATTCAAAGAAATCCCTTCTTCCAACAGCGTTTCCAAAGTCTTCAACTGCCATCTGCCCCCTTCAGTGTAAAGTAGCTCTTTATATAACCCCCCCTCCCCGAGTGACTTAATATTTGTATTCCACATGGTATCAGCAAGATCCAGCCAAAACAGAATCTTATAATCCCATTTGGTTCGGTGCTTCTTCCAGATTCTCATCAAGGCATTTCTAAGTATATGACTATTGAACACTTTATCCACTTTATTGTCATAAAATAGATATGCATGCCATCCCCAAACAAGGTAGTGACTTTCTATATTCAGCAATTCAGTCTTAGTTTTTCCAAACCAATCACTTATTTGTGTCAATGCAGCTGCCTCATAATATAATCGAAGGTTTGGAAGTTTAAGACCACCCCTCTCACGAGTATCTTGCATAATTTTCATTTTCACTCTCGGTTTTTTTTCATTCCAAACAAATTTATTCACTCCTTTTTGCCAGTCTAGCAATGGTTTGTCTGATTTGAGCACTGGTATCATTTGAAATAGAAAGATAAATCTAGGTAAAACATTCATTTTTACTGCTGATATTCTTCCAAGTAGAGATAACTGCAGTTTCTTCCAAGTTTGCATATCTTTTTGTATCTTTTGCCACAGAACCTCATAATTGTTTTGAAACAGTTTTATATTTGATTCTGCGATTTGTACTCCTAAATATTTGACCTTTGAAACAATTTTGAAGCCTGCCATTCTTTCCAGTTCCTTTTTTTTGCTCTCTGTCAAATTTTTAACCATCATTTTAGTTTTTTTCTGATTCAGTCTAAAACCAGATACCATGCCATAATCATCTATAATATCTTTCATCTGGATTATTGATTTCATCGGCTGTGATAGGGTAACAACCAAATCATCTGCAAATGCCCTAGTTCTGTAGTCCTCTTGCCTTATGACTACTCCATTCAAAGAATTCGAGTCCCGTATTGCGTTCAATAAGACTTCTAGAGTTAAAATAAATAATAGTGGGGATAATGGACAACCTTGTCTTGTACCTTTTTGTATATTAAAATTTGACATTAAACATCCATTAATAATAAGTTGTGCAGATTGCTCATGGTAAATTGCTCCAATCGCCTGTATAAACCACTCCCCCAAGTCCATTTTTTCCAAAGTCTTAATTATAAAATTCCAATTCACTCGATCAAAGGCTTTTTCTGCATCCAAAAAAACCAGCGCTGCAGAGATCTGTTTATTCTTATCTAGATAGTCCAATAAATCTATAATTTGCCTAACATTCTCCTTCATGTATCTGCCTTCAATAAATCCCGCTTGGTCATAATGAATTACCTTTTGAATAACTGGCATCAATCTGTTGGCCAATACTTTTGCAAAAATTTTATAATCTATATTTAAAAGAGATATTGGTCTATAATTTTCTGGTTTCTTAGAACCTGATTCTTCTTTCGGTATCAATGAGACAAAGGCTGCTTTCCATGAGGAAGGTATCTTACCTCCTAATTGTATATTACAAAATAAATCTTTAAGATGCTCAATCATTTCCTCTTGTAAAGTTTTGTAATAAACTGCAGTTAGGCCATCCGTCCCTGGAGCTTTAGCTGTTTTCAATTGTTTTATAGCAAAACTAATCTCCTCAACTGTTATCAATTGTTCCAAATTTTCCTTTTGAACTGATGAAACCTTTGAAACTCTCTTTTCTTCTAGATATTTATCTATAAAACTGTTCTGTATATTATCTTTAGCATATAACTTAGTGTAATAGTCCAAAAAGGCCTTTTAAATTAATTCTTGTTGAAAAACTTCTTTACCGGCATACTCAGTACTATCAATAATTCGTGTAGTTAATTGTTTCCTCAAAGTATGTGCCAACCATCTGCCCGGTTTATTAGCATTGGTAAAAGTATTATGCTTTGCAAATTGTAGATTAGTTGCTGCTTGGTCTGCTATAAGCATTTGAAATTGATCCTTCAAAAGTTTTATAACTGTTTGAACAGCATAACTTTTCCATCTGCAGGTTTTTGTATCAATTGTTGTTCTTTTTTCTTTATCTCACTTTCCAACTCTAATCTCTTTTTCTGCTGAATCTGTCTATATTTAGAATTCATTTGTATCAGTACTCCCCGCATATATGCTTTGCCTGCGTCCCAGACTATTTCAATAGGGGTACCTTGGTTCAAATTCAATTTAAAGAATTCCTTTAAGTGTTTTTTAAGTTCAATTATATTTTTTTCATATCTAAATAAATTCTCATTTAATCTCCAAGATTTTCTTTCTCTTTTACCCATTTCAATTTCCATCCAGACCGGACTATGGTCAGTCAGCGTCCTAGGAAATATCTTTGACTTCTTTACTTTGGGAAGTAAATCAGTAGTTAACAAAATAAAATCTATCCTGGAAAAGGATTTATGCCTGTCTGAGTAAAAAGTAAAGTCCAGTTCATTTGGATTGTGAACTCTCCAAATATCTTTCATTTCCAAATCCTCTTGCATTTCAAAAAAAGCTTGTGGTAACTTAATTCCTAATTTGGCCATACTTTCTTTGTCCTTTTTAGGTTGGATTACTCCATTCCAGTCCCCCATAATTAAAATAGTTGTATCGTTCCATTCCAAAATTTTTAAATGAAGCATCTTGTAAAAACCTTCCTGTTGCTGGTTTGGAGCATATATTCCAACCAACAGAGTTGGACCATTATCTGTAATAAGTTCAATTGCAATATATCTTCCAGAATCATCTGCTTCTATAATTTTAGCTGAAAGTCTTTTATTTATATAAATCACCACACCATTCTTCTTTTTCGAATTTGAGGCGACAATTTGCATTCCCAATCTTGAATTTATCAAATATTTCTGATCTTGCAATTTTATATGAGTTTCTTGCAAACAAATAACATCATTATGAAACTGCTTCAAATAATGAAATACTTACTTTCTTTTTTGTGGAGAGTTCAGTCCATTAACATTCCATGACAAAAATTTAAGTGTCATTTGATCCAGTCTGAAGTATTGAGAGCAATTGCTGAAGATTCTTTTCCACAGAAACAATCTTCGGTTTGGCTCCTCCCATAACTTCAGCTTGCTGTTTTCCTTTGACTTTTTTTTCTCGTTGTGGTTTGTATTGCTCCTGTTGCTGTGCTTCCTTCATTTGTCTAGACATTGCTCTGGTTATACGTTGCTCTTCCAATTTAGATGTTCTCAATTCATGTTCCAACGCCTCCTCTGTAATAGTTTTAGATGTTTCTTCCAAAGGAGAGATTTCAAGTGGTGCAAAAGGATCAACCACAACACCACCTACCGCTCCCTCACTTGCCTCCTTTTGCGTCTGCTTTATTTGTTCTTCAGTTTCTCGATCAAACTCAGCCTGTGATTCAGCATCTTTATCTATTGGTGAAGATGTACATGGAGGAGGAGAGCCCGCTTTCAAAACATTATAATAAAATTCTTCTGCTTTTGCAATAGTATTTAAGCGGTATCTCACTCCTCGTATCCTCAATATTATGCCTATTGGAGCATCCCATCTGAATTGTATTTGCTGTTTTTTCAGTTCTGCCACCAAAAATCCAAAATCCTTTCTATCCCTTAACATTTTAGGTGGTAATTCTTTGAAAATTCCAATCTCAACTCCATCAACTTGAACAGCAGTAACAAATGAATTTTGCAAAGTATCATTTCTTATTCTCCTGTCTGTAAAATATATCACCACATCTCTGGGCAATTGCCTTTGCATAGCCACATGAGAGTTAACTCTGTACACCTTGTCCATCTTGCATAGGACTTCGCCAGATTAAACCTTCAACAAAACTGCTAAAGCATCAGCACAAATTCTTCTAAGATCTTCTCTGCTATTTTCTTTTACTCCTCTGAGTCTAATAGCAAATTCCATTGACCGAAATTGCATCATAGTAATCTCATTTTCAATTTTTTGTGTTATTTCTTCAACATCTGTGATTCGTGAGTCAGATATTTTAAATTTAGTCTCCACCTCTGAGGCAAGATTATCCACTTTTTTATCAATCTGCAACACTACCTCAGACTGGCCTTTAACTACTGTTTGAATATCTTTATTAACTGCATCAAATTTTTCTTTAATAATTCCTTTAACCTCCTGTTCTGATCTCTTAATTTCCTTAATTATAATATTCTGAGAAGCCTCTTCCTTTGTCTGAGTTTGCAGCTGCGCTGTTTGAGGCTGCTTCTGCTTGCGAGTGGGGGAATCCCTCCCTGCTTGCTTTGATGACATTTTACCTCTTAAAGATCTTCCTTTTCCACAAATTCTAGTAACTCTTCCCAAAAGTTTCTCCAGATTCAATCAGGTCTATAACAGTCAAGTACTATTTCTATTTTATTTTTGTTATTTTTCTCCCTCTTCCAGCCGGATTTGTTACTTTAAAGTGTAGCCAAATACACAAGTCAAATTACTTTCACTTTCAGCTGATCTCCACTGAAAGCAAGCGCCATTTTTCCCCCTTTCTCAGTTCCGAATTACTTTAATCTTCCAGATATTTCACAAAGCTTTAATACTTGCAGTTTAATAGGAAGTCCCAATTTTTCTTTATTATTGTTTTATGGTAGTAATGCTGCCACACTATCTTGCTCTGCAGTTTTGCAGAGTTTCCCGGTCGTCCGGAGCTTCAGCGGCTTGGATAGGGAGTCCCACCCTGTTAACTCCCCAGAAACAAAAAAAACTTTCTGGGGGTCTCACAGGGGACTCTACCTGCAGCCACCGGCTCTCCTCACAAAATCTTCCCGATTCGGAGTTTTTCGAGCCGTTTCCAACCTCCGAAACGGCTCTTTAACGGGCGACAGGGCTGGCGGTCTTCAAAGGACCGTCAGCGATGGTCCGCGGCAACACTGGAAGTCCAGGTTATGTTATATTTCTGAATGGGAGTCCCATCCATTGGTGCTCAGGTAAACAGAAGTTAATTACAACTTCCACTGCCGAGGCAGAATATGTGTGTTTATCAAAAGCATCTAATGATCTGGTTTGGTTTGATGATCTCCTAATAAACTTGTGGGAAGAACCAGTGTATCCTATTGACATTGATGAGGACAACATGGCTGCTATCAATATCTTGCAAGATTATGCAGTGGGACAGAGGTCACGTCACATTGACATCAAGTACAAACATGTCAGGCAATTGACCAGTATAGGCTTTGTTAGGACAGTTTTCTGCGAGACAAAGGAACAAATAGCAGACTTGCTCACAAAGCCATTGCCTAGGGATCAACACCAATATCTCTTGGATAAGATATCTATGACTATGTAAGATTGTATTTCATACTACTGTAATGTATATGCTCATGACTTATATGTACATGAATTTCTGTATTCAATTTTTGCAGAGAAGGGGATTGTGAGAGGAAAAACCTCTCAGCATATTGCTGCAGCTAATTGATTGATTGGTTTGAACAGTTTGAATGAACCATTCAGAGCACAGCTTCCTGGCTCTGAGTTTCCCGCACTTTCCAACGGTCAGTTGATGAGCATATAAGCAGCAGCAGCAGCAGCTCACTCACTCAGAACTCACAACTATGGGAACTCTGAACAGCTGAGAACTGAGACAGCTGAGAACAGCCGAGAACCTCTAGAGCTGAAGTCACTACAAAGAGCTGAGTCACTGCCTTGCTCCTGAGAAGACTGACAAACAACCCAGAGAGCCTCCCACATTTGGGAAGAAGATTAGAGCTAATGGACTTTGCTGAGAGGAGAATCTTTTAGGCTGTTGATGCCTTCTTGTAGGTTTTGTTTTTATGTGTTTTTATTATTAAACCAGTTACTTTCTTAAGACTCCTCTCTCAACTTGCATGCTTTAGTGCAGTTGTGTGTGTATCGGGCCACGGTCCATTCAAATACAGAACCTCCTTCACAGTTATTAAACTATATGTACCACTAATCACCACCAAAACCAGGAAAAACAAATTGCCCATATCAATAAGAAAGCTCCAAATAATAATAATAATAATAAACCCTCTGGCGAAAAAACAAAACTGGCTATGTAGCTAACTTTAAAAGCCGCTACAAAATTATATGCCAACAAATAAAGACTGAAAGCACCAATTACCACACCAAACAAGAAGAGAACCTCCAGCACATAAAATCCAACCGCGCCTTCTATAATTTTGTAAACAACAAACTTAAAGACTCAAGACCTAAAAGGACCTAATGGTAAAGAATGAAATGATGAAGCAGTTAAAGTAAACCTTTTTTTTTAAATTTTTTTTATTTATTTTAGACATAAAACATAAAACATATCTTTTTAGAGCAAAAGTTTGTTCCAGTATGGAATAAGCATAAGTTCCAAATTTCATCCATTACCATCTTGAAGAAGAAAAAAAGAAAGAAAAAAAAAAGAAAAAAAAAGTTCTAAACCTAATTTTCCATTCAATCTAACATTTTGTTCTAACATTTAACATTCTATTAAGTATCACCCTTAATCTTAAATTCCAAGACTAGACAGCTTTTTATAATATTCATTTATCATTTTAACAATCAGTAGTTCATATATTTCCCTTACTTCAAAGACCCAAATTCAGTCAGTATTTCTTCAAAATTGCATCTAAAAACCAACACAAAATATTTTATTCCTCTCTTACAAACATTTCAAAATCAATTCACTTTAAAATTTACTTATACAATATCTCCTTCATTCCTCCTAGATTTATTTTTAACTGGATTACAGTTTAGTTAGCTGATTTTCAGGGATGCTTCTCTCCACTCCTAACCTTATTTAATGACTGGATCACAGTTTGGTTTTAACTGCTCTCCAACATTTTCTCCTCCGCTCCTCCTAGTTTTATTTTTAGATGGATAACAGCTTAGTCAGCTGTTTTCCAGGGATGCTTACCTCTACTCCTTACCTTATGTTTAACTAGTTCACAGTTTGGCTCTAACTGCTTCCCAGCATTGTCTCCTCTACTCCTCCTAAGTTTATTTATGCCTGGTTCTCAGTTTAATCAGCTGTTCTCCAGGAATGCTTTCCTCCATTCCTAATCTTATATTTAACTAATTCACAGTTTAGTTTTTATCATCTAATAACCCAGATTGTACTTCTTTTCACTCCTAATTTTCATTTAGTTAACTGATTCATAGTATTTTATTTTAACTTACCAATTAAAAATAATGATACATTTTAATATCTATCTTCTCTCCTATTCTCTCCTAAACTATTAATTTTCTTTAAATTTATTCAAAAATTCATTCCCATTCTCTTATTTACTATACAAGGAACAAACAGTATTTTAATCCATTTTAAAATCAATTTTCTGTAACCATTAAGACTCTTACTAATATTTAAAATAATTTTTTTTCATAACAGAGGGAGAGGTGATACAACATTATCCAGTCTCCAGTCTACAACACAATCCTTTTAGCATTTCCAAGATGGCTCCACACTCCTTTGCATTACTTAGGTGACCTTGAAATCACAGATAAACCTCCAGGTGGCCTCAATGACTCACTAAAAGAATGCAAATGACCAGCTATCTGCAAGGAGTATAAATCTTTTCATTCCCCACCATCCATCCAGAGCTGAAGAAGGTTCTTGGATGAGAAGCAAAATGTCTTCAAAGAAACACAAGAAAGTCCAATTGCCTCTGGGGGGGAAAAAGCACCTTTGGGATGACCACATGGAAAGAAACTTGGCGGAGGTGCAGAAAGGGGGTTGAGAAGGATTTTCTATGGCTGGATTGAAATAAATGATAATAGCTGGAGAATGCAGGCATAGATCCTGCTACCTCTTGCTTGCTAAGCAAGCGCTCAACCATTTGCTCTAATTCCCCAGTTGTCCGATAGCACTCTTGCACAATTTCGCAAGAAAGAAAGGGAAAAACTAAGATAACCCTCAGAAGCCAAAAACAGAAGTTTGGTGTTCCATATTGAGAGTGGGTCAAATTCATCTACATTAATGGAAACTTTAGATCAACATACCTGGAGCTTCAAAAGGATGCCTAAATTACCACTAGGAGCCATCCAGGCTGCCTGGTGTGAGTAAAACCTCCATCTGAAATGTATCTTTTCCTCCTAAGAGCTCTTTCTAAATGCCTCTTTGTCCACTGGAAGATATGAAGGACAAGGGGAGGCAAGAGAAGGGGGCTCCTACAATAAAGCCTGGATCCATCATGAAAAGAAGCTGGTTCCAGCTACCATACTAAAAAGTTTCCAGTCTCTGCCACTACATTCCATCCCCAAACTAGGGGATAGCGAGCAGGGTTACCAAATATCCAGTAAAAGGAGGACATGTCCTCCTTTTTATACTCTTGTCTTCCATTCATCAGGTGTAGCCTTAAAAATCCAATAGACTTCTCTACCTGAGCAGCTTTTCTATATGGCACATCACTTTCTTAAGTAGTGCTAATCAGACATTAACTAAACTCACCTTTGTGACAATTTCTTCATTACTATCCTCCAGCTGGCTTGCTTTTCTGCCTAAAATTGGCTCTAGCACATTCGTGTGATTTAAAAACCAGTCTTTTTGATGCTGGAAAGAAGAATTTCCTTCACTTCCAATTTGTCACTGAGATTTGCAAATCTGACAAGTACATTTCTATTTGATCCATTTTGTCTTTTTAGGGATTTGTTAGTAAGATTTATAAGATTATAAATTTTGGTGAAAAACCACAAAGGGTGATGAAGATGAATTGGGAAAAAGAACTTAATATTAAAATATCAGATTCAGATTGGAATGTGAATTGGAAGAGTAGAATTATGAAGACTTTATTTGTAAGGATTAAAGAACATAATTATAAGGTTGTTTGGAAATGGTATTTGACTCCATTAAGACTGTCACTGATGGATAACAAAATTAGTAAAAATTGTTGGAGATGTGATATGGAATTAGGGACTTATGAACATATGTGGTACAAATGTGATAAAGTTAAAAAGTTTTGGCAACAATTGGAGAAAATGATATTTGAAATGATGGGGAAAACAATAACATTGGGACCAGAAACTATATTATTGTTGATAATTAAGGAAATAGAACCAACAAAATATGAGAAAGAATTAATTAGAATTATGATTATAATGGGTAGAATTATAATAGCTAGATATTGGAAATTTGATGTGAATTTTAGAATAGAAGAGTTGTATTGTGAAATGTGGAAATTAGCTTTAAATGATAAAATGACATGTGATATTAAAATCAGATATGGTGACTATAAAGAAGACATTTTCTGGAAAATTTGGAAACCATTCGTGGACTATGCGCTGGGAAAATTGGACGCTTTGGTACCTATACCCCAAGAACATGGATTTTGGCGATCATGAGGATATATCCGAAGAACCAAATCTTCCTTTCTTATGTATAGCACAGGGTGAAGTATTGTATATGTTGTTTGTAATATTATTTTAAAAATATAATAAAAAAATTAAAAAGAAAAAAAAAGAAGAATTTCCTATACATCAGGGGTGAAATTCTTTGAAATATTTGGTTCTTAAAGTCTTGTCAATTAGATGATTGATTGATTGATGGATGGATGGACAGACATAGACAGACAGATATCAGAGATTATAGTTATGTTGGAAAATGTCAAGGCTAAAATTTACAGTCTCATTGAGCTAATAAGATTCCTCCTCCTCCCACTTTTCTCACATGGAAAGTGAGCCCAATATCAATCACATTTTTGAATGTCTTGAGACAATTAGAGAACTGTGACTTCATACAAAAGAAGACCTTAGTAGAATTGACAGAAAGAAGAAGAGAGAACAGAGGATTGATGTGGAGATCAGGTGGGAAACTGCCAACTTGTCTGGAAGAATGGGTTAAGCCAGGGGTGTCAAACTCACATCATCACAGTGGCATCATGTGACGTATCAGGACTTCCCTCCCTTTGCTAAACTGGACGTGGCCGTGGGCTGAGAGTTTGACAGCCCTGGGTTAAGCGAAGGCCTAAATTGGCATCATTGCACATCTGTAAGTGATGTAAGCTTGGCCTCTCCCAAGTCCCATGAAGTCGAATCTGATCATTCCCATGGGAAGACAAGAACCCTGGTGAAATTATTGTAATGTAGGTGGTAGACAATAAAATTACTGAGTTTAGCTCTTCATGAGTGGCTCTGATTATTTGCTTCTTGAAAGATCCTGGGCATTCATAGTCTTCTAGTAGAAAACAATTAATAGCCCTCTTATAGGCTGAACAATTCCCCAATTTCCTCTCAGATGTATTTCTCAGAGTATATGAAAGAACAGGAAGATGCTAGGTCAGGGGTGTCAAACTTGATTTCATTGAGGAGAGGGCGTGGCCAGGTTGGGCGTGGCCAGCTTGACATCACTCATGTAGGGAGGCACCTGTGGTGGCCCGAGCACTCTGCCAGAGAAAACGGGCCCCTGAGTTCCATTTTTGGCTGTGACGGCCTCCTGCAACCATGTGCCAGCAGAAACGGAGCTTGGGAAGGTCATGAGCATCCCTCCCAAGCTGTGTTTTTGCTGGCAGAGGCACTGTGGGCCAGGGCAGCCCCACGGCTCAGATCTAAGCACCCCGAGCACCAGATCAAGCCCCTGGGCCTTGTGTTTGACACCCCTGTGCTAGGTCATATCTAAAAAGAGATTTGATGAGAATGATTTTATACATGGAAGGCAATGAAGGAGATAAAAATGGCCAAAATAAAATAAACATATGACTGGAGAATGTGGGCATCGATCCCACCACCTCTTGCATGCAAAGCAAGCGCTCTACCATATGAGCTAATTCCCCAGCTCCAGCTACCCTTGACTCACCAAACTTCAAGAATTCAGAATTCAGAAACTAAAGAGATTTTTTTTAAATGTCCAAATAACCTGGCAAAATGGAGCAAAAGGTTGACTAGCACAATGCAGCCATTGCTCCTGCTATCGCTTGCATGTAAAGCAAGCATTCTATCCTTTGAGCTGATCGCACTACATCCTAGTAGTTCTGCTCCATCATTTCTCAAGAAAGAGCCACCTAGAGGCTGTTATGCAGAATCATCCAGGGTGGACTGGGGTGGATCCACCAAAAAGCTTTCTGATGAAGGTGGGAATTGATCCCACCATCTCCTGCAAGAGTAAAACAAGAGTTTGGCATTGCCACTAATGCCCAGCTGTCTGCCCAGACTGCTTTGGAACAGAGTAGAAATTTAGAATAATATGCACAATTTGCCAGGGACTGGATTTTCTGTAGGGAAGCGAAAAGGAAATAGAGATTAAATGGAGAATGCAGGTATCGATCCTGCTACCTCTTGCATGCGAAGCAAGCACTCTACCATTTGAGCTAATTCCCCAGCTGCCTGGCCACCTTGTTCTATCATATTACAGAATCTCAGGTCAAGAAACTGGGGAGATGAAACTCTAATTCTGCCAGGTCCCCTGGAAATGGCCAAGGCACTTCTGAACTCAGTTATCTGGAAAGAGTTTGAGCTGGGATATCCTGAGGAATTGGACAAGGTCCTCGCCATGGTAAGCTTGACCACCTGAGTTCTGAACTCTTCCCCTTCTGTATTGATTAAAGCCTCTGTCCAAAAGGTGGTTCATGGATCTTTGAGGGAGGGAGGATCCTACCAGCTGTTGATGGTGTCAGGGGTGCTCCCCCCCCTCAACATTTTGTCCTTGGACTTGACTGTATTGGATAGCTTTCTTTCAGTTCTCATTCTTCTTTTTTGAGGGGTAAGCTTCTTGAGAGGGTGGTTGGCTTTCAGATGCAGAGGTTATCTGGACTATTTTCAGTCTGGGTTCAGGTCAGGGTACAGTATGGAGATTCATGTGTGATTCTTTGTGAGTGTGCGTGTGTATACATATTGACACCTGTACAGCCACAAAGTTGAAATAAATGTCCACATCCAAAGTAAGTGCATTAAATGTAACAATATAGCCAACTGACGGCCTTGTTGAGGATGTCTTAAGCCACCTTGAGTAGAGGCTGCTCTGGGATTCCTCTTCAAGGCTGCGTGGAGGAAATTGCAAAGGCTCCATCAGTCAAACCTGCTTAAATAAACTCCCAGTTGGAAGCCTGCCTTGATAGATGTGGAGGGCCACAGTCCTGCCATGGTGTCTGGGAGGTGTTTGAACCTGTTGGACCAGAAGATGTGGACAGGGTCCTCATGACTTTGAGCTTGGCCATCTTCTATTGGATTGATGTCCCTCCTGTTTGGCAAAGCGTTTCTGGGAGGTGTTGTACTTCGGTCGTGGTAGATTGTTGCTCCTTAAGGAGGGTTTGTTTAGCCCAGTGGTGAAATTCAAAAAATTTCCCTACCAATTCTGTGACTGTGGCTTGGTGGGCATGGCTTGGTAGGTGTGGCTTGGTGGGCATGTGAGTGGGTGGGTGTGGCTTGGTGGGCATGTGAATGGGTGGGTGTGGCTTGGTGGGCCTGTGATCCGGAAAACCAATTATCACACTTTACACAAAAATAACACAAAAGCCACACAACTGACTCACACACAGTGCAAAAGCAGCTAACTTCACACAAAATGGCCCCTGAAACAAGCAGGAACCTCTCAGAGTCACAGAGAGCTCAAGAACAAACTTTCATACTTTACACAAAAATACTGGTTCGGGCAATAAGTAGTAAAAGATGCTTTAAAAAGTAAAAAAAAAAAGTTCCAGTGCATCACAGCTGATAGTCACAGCTGATTATTGGAACGTTTTGTTTTTACTTTTTAAAAGCATCTTTTACTACCTATTTGCCTGAACCAGTAGTAAAAAAATGCTAAAAAAAAAAGTAAAAAAAAAGTTCAGACAAATCAGCTATGCTGCACGATCCTCCGAATTTTTTTTTGCTTTTTAAAGCAGTTTTTTACTACCAGTTCCGGAGAACCAGTAGCATTTTCACTACTGGTTCAGGCAAACCACCCTGAACTGGGAGCATTTCACCCCTGGGTTAGCCCCTTTCTCAAGAAACCATTGTGAGACCCAGCCATTTGGGAGAGTTTTTCTCCAGTCTCCAATCATCCTGCCTTCTGGAGGTTTGCTGATAAGGAACAGCTTTAGAGAATCTTGGATGAAATGAATTATCAGGACCTCTTCAAGTCAGGTTTCAGATCCAGATGTGGGATTAAAACAGTATTAGTTGCACCTTCTAATTGCTACAGTAATAGCATGATCAGGATAGAGGCTTTTTGGTGGCCTTCCATACTGCGGCTTCTTTCTGGACTGGCTACAGAGGTAGGGGTGGATGGTGGCCCTGTCTGGTGCTGGTTCTCCTTATTCTATGGCCAGCTCCATTTGGTGTTGATTAGGAGCAAGAGGTTCCACCTTTGTCCCTGGGTTCAAGCTGAGTTGCCAGTTTGCTTCTGGTTGCGTTCAAGTTGCTGGGAACAACCTATAATGCTCTGTAGGCATAAGGCTGGGTTATTTCATCAACTACCTCTCCCCGGTTTCTACTACCAGATAGGGCATATTATGGGTCTTCTCTATTAAGAAGAGTCATCTGAGGAAACCCAAGAAGTCAGCTGTTTCTGTCTCTGTGCCTGACCTTTGGAAAATCATCAACCCTGATCTTAGACTGATCCTGAATTGAAAAGGGTTAAAGTCATGGTTCCATCAATGAGCCTGGGGATCTGGATACAGTTTGGAACCTGCCAGATGGCTGTATTGGTTGATCAATGATTGGATTTGCCTGCTATTGATCACCATCAAGCAGAGATTCATTCATCCAGGAAGCCAGATCTGGAAAGATAGTCTAAGGAAGGAAACTATCCTTGGCCTTCAGTCCCTGGACAAATCCAAAAGGGTTGATTTTTGAGGCATCCTTTAGAGAAACTGGGTGCAGAGCCTTGAACATGAAAGCATCAGCCTATTAAACCATGATGGTCCAAAAATAATGAAACATTTCTTGACATGAGTATGTCTAAACAAGTGAGTCATTGTGTTGTGTTGTAATGTCCCAGATGTGATTTTGTCCCTTGCTCTAACTCTAACCCTAACCGTAATCCTAATCCTGGTTGAAAGAAAGGCATTTTGAGGTCTTCATGTTGATTATCTTTTTGGCCTACATGACCTAAAGAACTGGTGCCCTGGCAGATCATGTAGCTGGATCCTTCCCAATGAGGTGATGCTGCAGGTTTCCCACCATCCCAAGAGTTGGTTACTGGGCCAATGCTCCAAGAATCCCAGATTGCATTGGGCTGGGCAGAGCGCACCTCAGTCTTTGAGTGAAGAGCAACGAGACCCCTTGAGACCCCTTGAGCTCAGCAAGTCCAGGAAGTGGGGTCTCCCACCACTGTCTTGAAGCCAGTCACTAGCCAACCTCCCAGAGAGATTCAGTCAGCTTAGCATGGGCAGCATCGCTCAATTCCCTCCAAACAGCCAGCCAGCCTGGGCCTTGACTCAGCCTACATTCACCTTCCCTGGCCACGGGAGCATGACTGCCCAGAGTGGAGTGTGTGGCTCGTTCCACTTGGCCATTCCATCCTTGGGGTGCAGAGGAAGGCCCTAGGACTGCTGAGGCCAAATACCCCTCCTTGCCACCCCTCTGACTGCCTTGTGTAGACCAAATCCCCCCTGGATGGGCATTCTACCCCAGCCAAGGGTGGGTGCAGTGCCAGTGGATGCCAGCCCTGTCTCTGCAGTTGGCCCCTGCTCTGCTTTTGATACCACCAGCTGCCCCTCTCCCACAGTTCAGAGCTACTTTTGATGGAAACCTGGGGAAGTTGGCATACTTTCTGATCTGGATCTGGTCCATCCTCGACCCCTATGGGGATCAGTACCAATTGGATCAGGAGATAATGTCAGCAATCACAGACAATATGATGGAAGAAGCAGCTGAATGGATACCCCAATTACACGATGAAGGCACCCCACAATTAGAGGATGCCAACAAATTTGTGCAGCTGCTAAGGACCGATATGAAGATACTCCAGTGGCCTCTAAAGTGAAGAAAAGTCTGTGGAGACTACTGGACAAAGGAAAACTCACTTGGCAATCTGTTGAGTTTCCTTCCCCACCTTCAAAAGGGGGAGAAGCTCCAATTCAATTCAATTCAAATCTTTATTATCAGTTCACAACACATGTACAATGAGATTGTTTGAGCTTTCTCAGAGCACTCCCCCCAACACAATACAACTCACAGTGAAGACAGAAAATCCCTAACCCAATAAATCATATTAACAAAACACCCAGACCTAATGCACCAGTGTGAACATGTTACACACTGCACTTGCCCTGCAGTCCATCATACTACTTAGTTATAATGCTATTTCTCATTCAGGAATCTGACAGCCCACGGATAAAAAATGTTCTTCAGCCTGTTTGTGTGGCTGGTTATACTTCTATATATCCTTTCCGATGGTAGAAGGGTAAAGAAGTGATGACCAGGGTGAGAGTCTTCCCTGAGAATTTTCCTCACTCTTCTAAGGCAGGGAGCCATAGCAATCTCATCTAGTGGTATCAGGGGACAGCCCATGATGTTTTGAGCTGTACTCACCACCCTCTGTAATGCTTTTCTCCAGCTCCAGAACCCTCTCCAGGCACCACCACCGAGAACAGCGAGGCCAGCAAAGAGGATCCTATGGTAAATGAAGACATCTGCCCCTTTTCCATAAAGTCCCATATATTGGTACCCAGAACAGGGAACCAGGGGGATATAGAAGCCATCCTAGACACTGGATGTACCAGGTGCCTAATTAGCCTCTCTACCAACCAGAGGATAGGGATAGACTGGGGCACTCCATATGTGTTGATCAAGTTGATGGGACCTTAATAGGTGGAGGCCCAGCCACTTTAGTCACCAAGCTCATGAGCCTGGAGATGGGATGCACTGGGAACTTATACGCTTTGTAGTAGGTCCGAAGATAAGAGTCATTCATCCTAGGCCTCGTTTGGCTGAACAAATGGGGTCCAGCCATCATGTGGGAAGACGGCTACCAAACTAAAAATAGGCATCGGCCCACTATCTCCACCCCCTCAGGCCAAAGCACAATTGCTTCAGCCCCAAGCAGCCCTGGTTGGGGGGAGGGGGCTACAGCCCCCGCAGATGGCCTGCCTGGCAGGGATCTGGCAGATGCATTCAACGAGCACGGATATAACATCCTCCCTCTCCCCACCACCTGTGCTGTAGAATTTGTGCTGGGAGCTAAGCTGCCAAAACCCAAGTTGTACTCCATGACCCTTAAAGAGATGGGCGAAGTAAGAAAGTACATCGACACCGATTTGGCAAGAGGTTTCATCCAACCTGCCAAATCTAAAGTAGCGTACCCCCCCCCCCCCATGCTGTTCGAAGAAAAGAAGGATGGAGGGATGAGGCTCTGTGTGGACCTCTGTGGTATTAATGCTGTCTGCTTGGAGAACACCTACCTCTCCCCCTAATGAAAGACATGCTAAGTCACCTAGCGAAGGGCAAAGTGTTCACCAAGCTAGACCTGAAGGAAGCCTATTACCAGGTGCAGATTAGGGAGGGTGATGAATGGAAGGACACCTTCAATTGCCCATTAGACAGCTTCCAGTTCAAGGTCATGCCGTTCAGACTCCAGGGAGCCCCTACTGCCTTCATGTAGGTAATCAGTGAGGTGCTGCATGAGTACATGTACAAGGGTGTCCTAGTTTACCAGAAGGACTTTCAGCCTGCACCTGGGCAGGCATGACTGGAGGTCAACGAAAGTTGAGACAGTGATCTATTTGGACCATGTGATGCACATGTGGATAGAGGGGAAGGAACTTTGATTTTACTTAGGGAGGGAAAACCTGGGGTTTTCAGATTTGGGTTTTGCCAGGTGTGCCAATATGAAATTTG
>WNWU01000158.1:2301193-2315874 GCA_012654045.1 Ptyas mucosa
AAAAAAAATTTCCCAGATATTTAGTTGGTTTCTGGCTATGTCCTCTGCCCTGTCCTCGTCTATTAGAAGATTGTATATTTTTGCTAACATTTTCTTTTCCACCCCCAACATAATTTTGTCTAAATTTCTATACTTTGCTTCTATGCCATATTGATTCCTATCCTTCTGATACCTTGAGTTTATCTGTAAATAATTCCACCAATCTAGATTAAAACCTTGGTCTCTCAATGTGTCCAGAGATTTAAGACTCCCATTCTCATCTAATATATCCTTATATGTGCCAAATTTATATATATATCTTCTATTTGGAGCGGCCAGGGCCTCCATAATAGAAAGCCAATTTGGTATTTTAACATAGAACCGCTGCCTGATTTCCTCCCATGTTTGTATAAGGGTCTCCCTTACTTTATGCTTGTGAAAATAGGATTTTTTCTTGTTCCTTGGGTCCCACAAATGGGTGTGCCATCCTTCTTGTAGATCGTGACCGTCTAAGGTCAGGATTCTCCTATTTTGCAATGTGACCCACTCCTTAATCCAAACTAGTTTTGCCGCCTTTTGGTATGCTTCCCAATCAGGGAGTCCAAAGCCACCCATATTTCTTTTCCCTTGCAATACCTTGTATGAGAGCCTCGCCTTCTTTCCCTCCCATAGAAAGTTTCTGACGCTTTTATTCAAGTCCAAGAAGAATTTTTTATCTAAGCTCACTGGTATACTTTGATACAGGAATATGATTTTAGGGAGAATATTCATCTTGATTGCTGCTATTTTGCCCATCAAAGACAATTTTAGCTTCTTCCATCTATCTAAATCCTGGTGTATTTTTTGTAGTAATGGGATATAATTGTCATCTTTTAATGATGAATACCTCGACGTTATCCATATTCCTAAATATTTTGTTTTCTTCACTACCTGGAGACCTAAAGAATCTTCCAACTCCTTCTTATATGCTTCTGTTACATTTTTCACTATTATTTTGTATTAAATCTGGCAACTTCTCCATATTTCTGTATTTCCTGTAGTAATTTTGGGCCGGTTTCTAATGGGTCTTCTGTTATTATAGCCACGTCGTCTGCAAAGGCTTGCGTTTTAAAGGTTTCTTTCCTGATCTTTAATCCTTTAATTTCTTTATTGGATCTAATCTTCCTAAGTAACACTTCTAACGCCAAGATAAAAAGTAGAGGGGATAGGGGACATCCCTGCCTTACTCCCTTTCGGATCTGAAATGTTCGTGTTTTGTCCCCATTTATTAATATACTCGCCCTCTGTTTGTGATAGATATTTTCAATCATTTTCCTAAAATTTGCCCCAAATCCCATTAAATTAATTTGATTGACCATAAAGCTCCAATTCAAGTTATTGAACGCCTTTTGGGCGTCCACAAACACTAGCGCCAGCTGCTTTTCGGGATGCTGCTCATAATATTCTATAACGTTTATTACTGTTCTTAGATTATCCCTCATTTGTCTCCCTGGAAGGAATCCATTCTGGTCTTTGTGGATCCAAGAGTTTAAATTTTTTTTAACTCTTTCCGCTATTATGCTCGTAAACAATTTATAATCCGAATTTAGTAAGGAGATAGGTCTATAATTTGCTATTTGTTTTGGGTCGGCACCTTCTTTTAATATGAGTGTCAAATACGCTTCCCTCCATGTATCTGGGATTCTTGTACCAACCAAGACCTCATTAACGATTTCTAATAGTTCTAATTGCAATACTTCATCAAATTTTATATATACTTCCCGGGGAGACCATCTGGGCCTGGGGTTTTGTTCTTTTTAATTTTGGTAAGGGCAGTTTTGAGTTCCTCTATTGTAATTTTGTTATTCAACATTTCCTTCTCTTCTTCTGTTATATGAGGTAGACAAGCTTCCATCAAATATTGTTCCACCTTGTCTGGCACAATCTCTTCATCTTTATATAGAGCTTCGTAGAATTCTCTTGCACTTTCTAATTTATCCTCTTCCTTCGTCAGGAGGTTACCCTTAGAGTCTTCTAATGCCAGGATTTGACTTTTTTCATTTTCTTTTTTTACTTTATATGCAAGCCACCTTCCGAACTTATTGGCATTCTCAAAGTGGTAATGCTTTGTTCTTTTTATTTTTTGCGCCATCTCCTCCTGATCCAAGATATTCAGCCTATGTCTTGCCATCATCCACTTTTGTTTGGCGGCTTCGTCTCCCGGGTTTTGCTGTAATTTATTTTCGGCTTCTTCTTACCTTTTGGTATGGGCCTCCCTAGCTTTCTTTTTTTCTTTGTTTTTGAACGCCAAATACGATATAACTACTCCTCTCACATAGGCCTTCATAGTATCCCAAACAATTTCTCTAGCTGTACCTTGATTTCCATTTTCTATAAAAAAGTGCTTTACTTCTTCATTCAGTTTAAGTATAAACTCTTTTTCATTCAATAGATTCGTCTTTAGACTCCATCTCTGTTATTTTCTCTTATTCATATCAAGCCAATTTACTTCGAGGAGCTTGTGATCTGCCCAGGTGTTTGTACTCATATCAACCTTCTTAATTTCCAATCCTAATTTCCTGGTGGCCCATACCATATCTAATCTAGACCAGAAATTCTGCGGGTTCGAGTAGTAAGTATATTGTCTATCATGAGGATGCAATGTTTGCCACATATCAATTAGGTTTGTTTCATCCACCAAATCAAAGAAACTTTTTGGCAAGGGTGATCTTTTATTTTTTTTAATTTTCCCACTTTTGTAGTCTCTGTCTGGGTCTACAATGCCATTAAAGTCACCTAACATACATATTTTGTTATGTGCCCATTTTCCTAACTGTTCATGTAATTTTCGATAGAAAGGTCCCTGTTTTTTATTCGGAGCATATATCCCCACCAACATCATTTTTGAGTTACCTCTCATTACCTCTATCATTAGGATTCTCCCTTTAGCATCTTTATATTTATATTCAGCCTCTATTCCTCTTCTAACATACATAGCCACCCTCCCTTTTTTTTCTGCTAAAGACACAAATACTTTACCAAATTTAGTGTATTCTAGATAATTGGCCTCTTCTTTTTTTATATGGACCTCCTGTATGCATATTATATCCGGATTTTGTTTTACCAATTTTGACAACATTAGCTTCCTTTTTTTATAATCATTTAAACCATTGACATTTAGTGATAAGATTTTTATACCATTCATTCCTTGTGTTTGTGTCTGATCGCTAGTTCTTATTTGTTTTTCAGGTTACTGCTCTTATCGGTCTAGTTTTTTTTCCCTTTTTCTTCTGCTTCTCCTCTTTTCTTCTCCTCTTCTATATCTTCTTTTATACTTTGTTCTTGGGAAGATTCTTCTTCTGTATTTCCTCCTTGCTATTTTGCTCCTCTTCCCCTCCCCTTAGCTGATCAAGGAAATCCTGTGCTGCACTTAAGTTGTCGATTTTAATTTTCCTTCCCTGCCATGAGATTAACATCCCCTCTGGCAAGAGCCATCTAAATAATATGTTTCTTCTGTTCAATTGACTCATCAGAAATTTATAGTTCCACATCCCTTCCCTCACTCTTCTTGGTACTTGTTTTAGGCTATTCACCTCTTTCCCTCTGAATATGATTTTTTTCCTCTCGCACTATGTTGTATAAGATGTCCCTCACTTTTTTTCTAGCAAACCTTACGTGGACCTCCCTAGGGAACCTGTTCCTTTTCACGTAATTTGTTTGGACTCTGTAGACCTCATCAAGTTCTCTAACTATTTCCTGTTTATCTTGCTGGAGAACATCCGCAATCAGCTCAGCTATCTTATCCCCCAGGTCCTCTTCTTTATCTTCAACAATGTTTTGAAAGCGGAGGTAGAATGAAGCCTTGTCCATTTCGAGTTGTATCAATGAATCTTCAATTTCCTTATTCTGCGTCGAAAGGGTTTGATCTACTATATCCAGTTTCTTTTCGTTTCGTTCAATCCTTTGGTCTACTTTTTGAATTCTTTCTCATTGTTAGCGATAGAAGCTTGGATCTCATTCATCTTTGAGTCTAACTCATGAATGTCCAGCTTTAATTCAGTGTGATTATTAAGCAGTTTCTTTTGCATCGCTAACATAGTTTCTTGAATCAATGACAAAGAGGACTGTACAGTTTGTAATGTTGGAGTTATTGGAGGTTTGTCTATTTTCTGCAAGCCTTCTAATGACTTCTGAGTAGCTGGAGACATCATTGCTAGCGTAGAATTGGATGGTACTTTTTTACCAGTTTTCAGGATTGTTGAAGTCATGCTTGCCATTTCTTTCAAAGTTAACTTTTGTTCTTTTATTATTTTCTCTATATTTCTCCAAATAATCATTCAGTGGCCCTTGCCACTTTTTTCCACTATTAGGTACTACTTGGAATCCTACTTAAGTAGATTGCTTTGCTGAGTAAGAGACATCTATTTATTTAAAGACTCTTCCTTGGATTCCTATCCTTAACTTTCTTGGTTTAATCCCAATGACTTCTAAATATAATATGATTAATTAATTAATATAGTATAGTTATTTCACTTGACAGAAAAAGCAATTACATCAATCAATCTCTTATCTCTTATCTAATATTATCCACACATAACCTTAAGTATTAAATGCTTACTTAATCCAATCCTAAATCTATTAAATAATTAATCAAATATATCAATTATTAATGATTGAATCAGTGTAATACAATACTTATAATCTAAAACTTAATTTTCTATATCAAGCTTAATTATATAGATTAATATGGATAGATACAATAAATACAATAGATAGAATTAAACAGCTAAGTAAATCTAAAAATTAAATAGACTATTAAGTTAGAAGATAAATACTGTATATACCAAATCTAAAAATTAATTAATAAAGGAGTAAACTATTAATTATATTTAAGCAATCAGAGTATTGAAGAGAGGGTTATCACAAAAATATCTACTTTTTTTTCCTTTTAAAGTATGAGCTGTTCTTTATTACTCAATATTTATCTTAATTGTGGCTATTCTTTCTATCAACAATAATTGCAAACTTTTCAATTTTTCCAAGTCTATCTTGATTTGTTGTATCAGCTTATAATAATTATCTTCCTTAATCGTTACACATCTTGCTGTTAATTGAATCTGTAAGTATTTTACTTTATTTATTTATTGTTTATTTATTGGTTCGATTTATATGCTGCCCTTCTCCGGAGACTCAGGGCAGCTTACAATGCGTTAAGCAATAGCCTTCATGCTTTTGTATATACCTGCTTAGTAGGGCTTTCGCCCCCCCCCAAACGGTGTTCTTTTTTTTATACAAAGTCAGCTTATTGCCCCCACAATCCGGGTCCTCATTTTACCTACCTTGAAAGGATGGAAGGCTGAGTCAGCCTTGAGCCTGGTAAGATTTGAACTTGCAGTAATTGCAGGCAGCTGGTGTTACTTAACACCACTTTAATCTGCTGTGCCACCAAGGCTCTTAGTAATCTGAATGTTAACTCTTAGTAATCTCTTCGTTAACTCTTTTTTCTGTTTCTCTATAATATTTTTTACTAAAATCTTAGTTTTAGTTTTTTCTTTATTTATTTTCAATCCTGCCACTTTGCCATACTCGTCTATTCTTTCTATTAATTTTGGCCCTGTTTTTTTCTAAGATAAAAGCCAAATGATCTGCAAATGCCTGTTATTTGTATTCTTCCTTTTTTATTTCCATACCTTTTATCTCCTTATCCTGTCTAATATTTCTATTTAATAGTTCAAGTGTCAATACAAATAATAATGGTGACAGGGGACATCCCTGTCTTGTACCCTTCATGATGTTAACCTTTTCAGCCCCCATTGCTTCTTTGTCCTGCCCTCAGGTGCTTTGGAGAAAAATTTGACTCCCTCTTCTTTGTGGCAATCCCTGAGATACTGGAACACTGCAGTGGTGGGTTCTAAAATTTTTTACTACCGATTCGGTGGGTGTGGCTAGATGGGGGGAGCCTGACTGATTGCGCATGGCCAATGTGACGTCACTCATGCACTCAGTCACATGACCTCCCCCAAGCCATGCCCACTGAAAAGGTGGCTAAAATTTTTGGGACTTTTTGAATCTTTTTTTTTTTTTTGATACTCTGGCCCCATATCCAGGTTGCGACGCGTGGGGTGGCAGTGGTCATCTCGGCTTTCCCTCCATTGCCCTTCCTGGCTGAAAAGTGCCCCTTCTTACCTGACGGGCCTTACTTGTGGTTGCAGCCGGAGCAACCCACTCTGCCAGCTCTGGGCAGTGGACTCAGCGGCAGCCCAGATGAGCCAAGGAACTGCGGGGAGCCTCCTGCGTGTTGCACCCCCTCCCAGCCTTCCCCCCATGCCTCCACACCATTTTCAGGCACCCAGCTTACTGGGCTGTCCCCATCCCTGTCATGGCTCCAACAGCAGCCGCTTCGGGAGATGCTGGTGGCACAGAGGCGCAGGCGAGGGCTGGGAGGGGGGTGCAACACATGGAGGGTCAAGTCCACTCCCCTTCACCTCCCCACACTTGTTTACCCATCCCAGAGAACTCGAGCTACACCTCCCTCCGACCCAGCTGCCTTTCTTGCTGGCATCGCTGCTGAGCGAACTCTTCCGCCCTCAGCTGTTGCAAAGAAGCGGCAGCTCTGGGTGTTCCACACCTACTTTGTTCTCTTTGAGAGCCACTTGTTTGCAAAGCGGTTCTCAAAGAGAAAGAAGTGGGCATGGCGCACCCAGAGCTACCACTTCTTTGCAACAGCCGAGGACTTCTTCCGCTTGGAGCTCCAAGCTGCAGGGAGTGCGGGGCTTCGGTGGGCTCCTTCCCTCAGTGATTTGTTTTCTTTTACCTTGTTTAGGCGACTTTGTCATTAAAGGCTGCTCCACGCGTTTTGATCTTTCTCGGGCTCAGAGAAAAGTGACCCTTTGTGAAGGGACTGAGCCTGCTGCTGAACTTGGAAGCCGAGAGGCTTCTTTTCCACCCAGCCACTGGAGCACAGTGCCGGAAAGACCTCTGGTAGCTGCCGCCATCTTCGCGCATGCACAGCTTTCTTCTCACCGGCTGACGGACTTTTCAGCACCCTGCGGCCAGGCGGCTGAGAGGCATCCTTGCTCTGGTCAGCTTCAGGTGGGTGAGCAAGCAGTGACCGAGGAACCGGTTCAGGGGCATGGCCTGGCTGCCATGTTCAGAGAACTACTTCCTAAAGTTATTACCTATTCAGTAGAACTGGGCCAAACTGGGAGCAAACCATCACTAGATTACTGTTATCATGTCTCCCCTAGTCCTTCTTTACATTCAACTAGACATACTCAGTTCCTGCAACTGTTCTTCATATGTTTTAGCCTCCAGTCCCTTTGTTGCTCTTCTCTGCACTCTTTTCAGAGTCTCCATGTCTTTTTTACATCGTGGCAACCAAAACTGAGTGCAGTATTCCAAGTGTGGCTTTACCAAGGCATTATAAAGTGGTATTAACACTTCACGTGATCTCGATTCTATCCTTCTGTTTATGCAGCCCAGAACTGTGTTGGCTTTTTTGGCAGCTACTGCACACTGCTGGCTCATATTTAAATGGTTGTCCACTAGGACTCCAAGATCTCCCTCACAGTTACTACTATTGAGCAAGGTGCTACATATACTGTTCCTGTGCATTTTGTTTTTCATGCCTAAATGTAGAACCTTTTTCTCCATTGAATTTCATTTTGTTAGATAGCGCCCAATGTTCAAGTCTGTCAAGATCCTTCTGTATCTTGAGCCTATTTTCTGGAGTGTTGGCTATTCCTGCCAGTTTGGTGTCATCTGCAAATTTGATGAGTTCCCCATCTATCCCCTCGTCCAAGTTATTGATGAAGATGTTGAAGAGTACTGGGCCTAAAACAAAGACTTGTGATACTCCACTGCATACTTCCATCCACGTAGATGCAGTTCCATTGAGGACTACATGTTGAGTGTGGTTGGTCAGCCAGTTCCAAATCCATATTATCTTCTGTCTGTCTGTCTGTCTGTCTGTCTGTCTGTCTATCTATCTATCTATCTATCTATCTATCTATCTATCTATCTATCTATCCAGTGGTGGGTTTCAATTTTTTTTACTATCGGTTCTGTGGGTGTGGCTTGGTGGGTGTGGCAGGGGAAGGTTACTGCAAAATCCCCATTTCCTCCCCATCAGCTGGGACTCGGGAAGCAGAGAATAGATGAGGTGGGACCAGTCAGAATTTTTACTACCGGTTCTCCGAACTACTCAAAATTTCCGCTACCGGTTCTCCAGAACTGGTCAGAACCTGCTGAAACCCACCTATCTATCTATCTATCTATCTATCTATCTATCTATCTATCTATCTATCTATCATCTATCTATCTATCTATCTATCTATCTATCTATCTATCTACCTACCTACCTATCTATCTATCTATCTATCTATCTATCTATCTATCTATCTATCATCTATCTATCATCTATCTAGCTATCATCTATCTAGCTATCTAGCTAGCTATCATCTAGCTATCTAGCCATCCAAATATCCAGGTATCTATGAAAAGATTGTAAAAACCAAATGTGTGCTATGTGCAGTGTTGTGGATTTACATTGGGAACTAGAATTTTTCAGGACAGAAATGTCAGTTTTATCAACAACCAAAAATCAAGCTCCATGTTCTGAAAAACAATAGCAATTAAAATATGGCGAAGAAACATCAAGGGGACATAATTAATGGTTGAAGTCCCTCCATCTTCTTGTAAAATGATAGTTCTAAAATAATCAGACACTCTTAAAGACCTGGCTCATTTCAGCTGAGTTTGTCTTGGGAAGTGAGCAAAAGACATCCCTTCTGTACTGGCATCTGAGGAGGATTCGGAGCATATCTGATGGGTTACTAGAGAATCTCTTTTGCTTTGGAGCTGGAAATGTGTCAAATAATCCTTGTTTAACAATGTTTCAAATTAATGTCACCAAGTGACAGCCTACCCATGTACCACATAGCCAGATCAAAGAAATCAAGGTGTGGGTTGGTGGATTCTATGAATCAGAATTATGCTCTGACTTATAGTAAATGCTGAACCCTAAAATGTAGGGGAAATTCTGGATGCAGGCTTTGCTGTTTAGTGGCAGCAGGGTGGGTCTTAGAGCTAATGCAGATGGAAGTTTCAGATGCGTTGTTTTGGGAGCTTCTATTGATGTACAGTAGAAATTTTGTTTGCACTTTCAATAAGGAGCACCAACCTTCTACCAGTTTCTGCATGTTACCTTGGTCTCTATGTTATATTGGTTTCTTTCTTTCTGGAGAAATTATGCAAGAGAATGTCTCAGAGAAATGGGGAATTAACTCATATTGGTAGAGTGTTTGCTTAGTATGCAAGAGGTAGTGGGACTAATGCCTCCATTCTCCAGTAAAACTGGAGAATATTATCAGATAATTTTTAGCTCCTCAATTTCTGAAGCTTATTCTTGTTTTTTGCAGTATGATAGATCAAGGTTCCCAGGCAGTTTGGGAATTCAGTCAAATGTGCCCATGCTTAGTGATGAGGGTAGTCAATTAGGAGGGCCCATTTGGTGGTGGCACCAACTATAGAGTGTGCTTCCTAGAGAGAATCAATTTGTGACCATTTGTGCCTGATGAAAAACTTTTTATTGATTGGCCATATATTGTGGACTGGATGGGAATCAAGTCCAAGAGATGTGTATTACATGAGGATAGGAAAGAAAAGAAGAGAGAGAGAGAACTTGACCATAATATGGTTCAAATGGGGTAGTGAGACAATTGTGATCTCTTCAAGGTCAAGAACAGAGAAAGCTGTAAAGGTGATGGAAGGGCAGGCTGATTTCCTTCATGCTCTCACAGCAGGCTTGGCACAATCAGCAGGAGGAAAGGGGGAATGCTTCCCATTGTACCTGTTAGTGCTACAACACCCTGTAATTCGAATTTTATCGTCAAAGAGTAGAGTTGTGTTACATAAGCGAACATCTGTTGCACATCCAGTAAAGACGTTAGTAAATGCATCATCTTTAAAGGGAAAGATAAAACTGAGTTAAGAATTCTTTCTCTGAGATGGGGATCTGTCATGGTTGATTTACTACACAGCCCTGATCACAACCAGTCAACTGTAGCGGGATGGGGATGGGAAGGTATTACAAAGCAAGGGAGGCTTGGGAGGGAACTGTGGAATGCAAGTGTGCCAGCTGGAAGTCTGAGACTGACCCAACAGTTTAAGGTCATCAGCTGGGAGTGTCTGAGGCAGACAGACCTTTCTCAAAACAACGCAAGTGCAAATGATTGGTGGACAATGGGAGGGCCAGAGGGGGAAGCAAAGGTTTTCCTATGCTGTTACATGCAGAATTGTTAGAACCAGGGGTGGGATTCTGCTGGTTTGCACCATTTCAGGCGTACTGGTAGCTCTGACGATCAGCTGAGAGCGAACCTGTTCTCGCTGACGATCAGGTGTGTCCACCTGCCCACCCCTTCATTATACTGATTTATATTTCCTGTGTTTGAAGCCCATCTGATTTGCATGGCAGAGTGGATTGCCACGGCTCAGCTGTTTTACTCACCAGGGCTGAAGTAGAAGGCATGGTTTAGAACTTTTTTTAATCGCACTGTTTGTGCCCAGCGAGCTGGTTGTTACACCAGTTGAATCCCACCACTGGTTAGAACTGTCTTTTCTACTTCTGTACCCATGTGGAATTTTCAGTAAAGGCATGCACTTGGTAAAAAGAATGTCCCATGAGTTTCTTTTGCTGTCTAACCATTTGGGACAATTGACAGGATCTCAATGGAAAAACAAATGTTTAAGGACAAGAGCTGAAGGCCAGCTAAGTAAGCACAGCCAACAATTCCAAGCCAAGGACTCTGGGAGATGACCAACATTCCCAAGAGTAATGCAGCCCTTTATTCAAAAGATTGAGTCAAAGGTATCCCAGCCCCAAGAAAATATCTGCATTTCCCTTTTCTGTACCACCAGAACAAGCTCCCAAAAGAGAATGGGTTGGCATTTACCTTTTGCTTGAATTTTACCAGTAGATGGAGAATAATGGAAAATGCAGTGAAGTTCCAGCATACTGAAGCAAGAGAAAGTGCCCATGTAATATGTCTTTGGGACAGAAGTATTAGCTGACATTCTGAGCAAAGGAAGTGCTATTCAAAACACACTATTGAAGGAGCTGTTGTGGCTCCGGCCCCCGAGCCTGTCTTATCGGAGGGAGAAGACTCTGAAAGGGAAGGAGAGGAGTTGGCAAGGCCTCCCTCTCCAGGACCCTCCTGTCTGGCAATGCCTCCAGTGTCCTCCAAAGGCCAAGAGATAGGCCAGGAGCCAGGCACTTCCGAGCAGCCGCAGCTGGACAGTGACGGGGATGAGGCTTGGCTGGACCCCCGATAGCGGCGCAGAGATAAGCGCGCGCAACAAAGGAGGAGGCGTGCCAGGGATTAAGCTGAGTCACTGGACCACACCGCACAGGGTATAAAAGAGGGTGTGGTGGCCAGTCAAGCCTTGTGATGAACAAAGCTTTCAATTCAATCTTAGGAAATTCTGTGCATGCGCAGAAGAGCGCAAGTATGCATTAGTGAAGCAAAAGCGCACGTGCGGCACCGCTGCGAACCAGAGTAAAGGTAAGTAGAACCCACCCCTGCTCTAGTTCCCTAATTTCCTCCTCCAACCATTTGATATATTTCTCTTTTTGTTTTTTTATATTATAAGAGTATTTTATCCCTAAACCTCTCACTACTGCTTTCATTACATATTACACCCATGATGGCGAACCTATGGCACGGGTGCCACAGGTGGCACGTGGAGCCATATTGGTGGGCACGCAAACTCAGCTCCGGCACGCATGCAGGTGCCGGCCAGTTGATTTTTGGGCCTTCTGGGCCCACCAGAAGTCAGGAAACACGCTGTTTACAACCTCCGGAGAGCCTCTAGGAAGGGTGGGGAAGGCTGTTTTTGCCCTCCCCAGGCTCCTAGAAAGGCTCTGGAGCCTGGGGAGAGCGAAAAAAGGGCCTATTGGGCCCACCGTGCCATCACATGCCAAAAGCAGGGGGAGCATGAGGGGGTGGGGCTCATAGAATTATGGATGTGGGCACACATGTGTATGTGTCCCCACCGCTCTCCCCCCCCATTTTGGGCACGCGATGGCAAAAAGGTTAGCCATCACTGTATTACACCAATATTACTACCTCCCTCTTCATTTATAGTCCATATTTCTTTTAATTTCCTTTCCATTTTTTCTAAAATCTGCTTGCTTGTTTATAATCACAATCTATTTCTATATCCATATTTACCATTGCATGATCAGAAAGTTTAATTATTGTTATCTCTGCTTTCATTATTTTGGATAATATTTCCAGTGTTACAAATATATAATTTATCCTTGTAAAATTCTTATGTCTACCAGAAAAATATGTATAACTCTTCTGATTACCATGAACAACCCTGTGAGGTAGGTTGGGCTGAGATAGAATGAACTGGTCCAAAGCCATCCATCCAGCTTTCACGCCTATGGTGAGACTAGAACTCACAGTATCCCAGTTCCTAGCTTAGTCCTTTAGCCCAAACTGGCTCTGGAACTGGTTTGACCTTCTTTTTTTCTAGGACATTTTATTATTATTATTAGGATGGTCTACATCTTTTGTGGTTCATCTTGGTCTTCCAGTTTTAGCAAGGTCTGATTCTGCTTAGCTTCTTCAGTTCAGCCAAGGTCAGTTGGAGCTGCTTTCAACTTTAGGTTTTATACTCTGACAAAGGAGGAGGAGGAGGAAAAAAGAAGAAGAAGAAAGAAAGAAGGCAATATGAGGGTATAAATGTTAGCCTTGTCATTCTTCAAGTCTCTCTATTATTTCTATTGCCTGTGACAAGACTCTAAAAACTAACTACTGTATATGCTGTGCTGTTTTGTGGAGTTACATTGGGAGCTAGAGATGCTTACAGCAGTAATGTCAGTTTTCTCAACTACCAATTATGACTGAGTTTTTTTTTTGTTATTTTTTGTTTGAAAAGTTTTTTCTGTTTTATTTCTTATACACATAGTATAAAATGTACATTTTCTTGTATATAATTAATCATACATATGCATGTTTTCCTTAAAGAAAGTAATAAAAGAAAGCATTTTAATTACATTTGGAGTTGCTCTTTTACCCTTTCTTCCCTCATTTCGCAACATACCTTCTTCTTCTTCTCCTTTCTTTCCCTTCCCTCCCTCCTCTCCTCTTCTACTTTCTCCTTCCTTCTCTCCTACCTCATCCTACTTCCCCTTCCTTTCCCCCACTACTCTCTTCTTTTCCCCCTTCTCATCTTCTCTTCTACTCCTGTCCCCTACCCTTCCTTCCTCTCCTTTTCCCTTTCTTCCATTCCTCTCACTCCCTCTCCTCTTCCTAATTATGACAGAGTTTTATGGCTGAAAAACAAAAGGTTAAAAAATCAATTAAAATATGAGAAAAGAATATCAAGGGGACATAACCAACTGCTGAAGTGGCTCCGTCGTTTTGTAAAATAATAGTTCCTGCATCACCATACCCTCTGGAGGACATGGCTGATGTCAGCTGAGTTTCACATCAGAACTGAGGAAAGGATTTTCTTTTTGTAGATGGAAGCGGCCTCTGAGCAGGGTTCTGACCCAGTTCAGTGGGTTGTTAGAGAAGCTATTTCGCTATGGGAATGGAAATGGGTCAGCCAATCTGTGCTTGATCATAGTTCAAGGAATGTCCCCAAGTGACAGAATCCCCACATCCCACTTAGCCAGATGAAAGAAATCAAGGTCTGGAGCGATGCATTCTCTGAATTGGACTTTATTGCTCTACTTGGCCAAACACTGAACTCTAAGCTCTAAATTCTGGATGGAGGCTTTGCTGTTCAGTGGCAGCAGGATGGCTCTACTCTTAGTGCTCATTCAGAGGGAATCTCCAGATGCGTTGATTTGAAGGCTTCTGTAGGAGGTTAGCCCCCACCACTCTCCTAGGAAAATGAGATATTTTAGGAAATATTAAAAGGGCAGACTATTTCCCCTAAAAGGGAGGCAGAAACTCAGCTCTCCCCTCCCCCTTTGTCAATGGGCCATTAAGGCCTGGGCCAGTCTATTCTACATAACAAAGATCTACCTCTTTCAGGTAGAGCCATAGTAGGAATTGCCCAAAGTCCTTTCATTACATTATCACCTAGCAAGGCTCAACCAAGCTTGGGACTCAGGATCTACAGAGTTGCGCCTGCATGGCCCCATGGGAGTCTGACAATCAATCAGAATACAAGCTCAAATTCAAAAATCCAGAGAGGGCGTGAAACCCAGGCACTCTCAGCATTTCTTCCCCATTTTTTCCCTTCACTGAAGATCTTCAAGGCATGTCATCCTGTCCACCATTAAAACCGTCTTTTCAAGCAGTCTTCATGTTTCCAGTGTCTTTTTCCCTACCTGGAACTGAACCCAGAAGATATTTCTTCCAACACTTCCATTAAGGTGCAGTCAGGGGTGGGTTGTACTTACCTTTACTACTGGTTCGCAGAGGGGCTGAGCGTGCGCTCTTCTGCACATGCACAGGAGCATTTTCATGACATTGGCGTCAGTGGGAGGAGCCTCGCCCCAGTTTTACTACTAGTCTATAGAACCGGTGCAAACCGGGGGCAACCCACCATTGGCTACTGTAGGAATTTTAATTGCACATTCAACACCAACTTTCTCCTGTTAGTTTCTATATTGTTATCTTGCTATGTGTTATATTGGTTTCTTTCTTTCTTTCTTTCTTTCTTTCTTTCTTTCTTTCTTTCTTTCTTTCTTTCTTTCTTTC
>WNWU01000158.1:2315884-2364894 GCA_012654045.1 Ptyas mucosa
TTCTTTCTTTCTTTCTTTCTTTCTTTCTTTCTTTCTTTCTTTCTTTCCTTCCTTCCTTCCTTCCTTCCTTCCTTCCTTCCTTCCTTCCTTGAGAAATTGTACAAAAGCAGCCTCAAAGCTGGGAAATTCATTCAAATGGTAGGCCCTTGATGCCTCTATTCTCCAGTTAAATGTTTGTTTTATGTTGTCATGTTATAAGGCAATTTTTAATGTCCTCAATTCCTTTGTATCCTGAATTGTTGATAAATCAAGGTTCCCAGGCAGTTTGGGAATTTTCTCAAATTCACCCATGTTTAATTATGAGGGTAGTCATGAAATGGGAAGACCCATTTGGTGGTGACAAGAGCTACAGAGTGTGCTTCCTAGAGGGAATCAAATGAAGATGAAACACTTTTTATTCACCTAGGAATATTAAAGACTCTGAAATTTTTTTTGGTTACAAATACTTTTCTATGTTTACAACTGTCTAGTATTGCTCCTGATTTTAAATAATGAAATCGCACTCACAAGAAACCATATTTCTTATTTTATTTGGAACATTACTTGATTTAGTAACAATAAGCTTTCATGGTCTGTGCTTTCCAATACTGTTAGACAACAGTTCCTATCATGCACGGACAGACATTGCTCATGCACTGGGTATTTGATTGCCATCAAGTCTAAGAGAAGTGTATTACATTTGGGTAGGAAAGAAAAGATGAGAGAGATAACTAGATCATAATATGGCTCAAACTAGTAGTAAGACAAGAGTGATTCCTTCAGTATCAAGGAAGGCGAAGGCCAAAATCACCCTAGTCACAGCCTCCAGCAGACCTCAGAGACGCCCCCCACCCCAAATTGTAGCTGCTTCTCCAAGGGTAGGGCAATCCCATCCAGAGGCACTGCAGGGGGATTCTGAAATTAATATCAATGTTCATATGTTCAGCAACCTTAAACACTCAAAGAGCCACAATGGGCCTAACTGGAAGCCCCCATTCAATTCTGGAGCCGACCGAAGTCTGGTTCCCCCATCATAGTCACCTCCTAGTGTGGCATCCTTTTTCCTCTGCCTGCCCTAACCAAAAGTCCTATCAATTGTGGAGCTGTCCAGTCACAGCAGAAGGATAAAAGAGCCACATGCAGCTCCAGAGTTGCTGACCCCTGGGTTAGTGACTCTGTGTTACATGAATTCAGCTGGAGTAAGCTCTCTCTCATCTTGTTTGGCAGGCCATCAACGCCGATCCCTGAATCTTTGCGTGGTGGGGTCACGCGCATGCATGTGCAGGGGCAGCACTGGGGGGCAGGATCTGGGAGGGGGCATTGCATTATGGATGTGGGCATGTGCACACCCGATACCCCCCCCCTGCACTCCCCCTGCTTTTGGCACATGAGGGCAAAAAGGTTTGCCGTCACTGGTATAGGGTTTACTGCCTAAGTGAGGGGGGTTGGACTAGAAGACCTCTAAGGTCCCTTACAACTCTCTTGTTCTATTCTTTTGTCAATCCTGCTTATGTGCCTTCTTCAGCTTTCAACATAGCAGCTTCAGCCTAGTCTCCCAAAGGTCTGCTGAGCCAGATCAGCCAGCAGTTCATAGCCAAGGTCTTGGTCAGCTGAGTAAGGTGGCCATTGTTCCCAAGAGTAAGGATGGCCCTGCGTTCACAAGATTGAGTTCAAAGTATCCTATCCAACCTCCCTGTTTCCATGATTGATGGTTGAAGATTAGCAAGACAAGACAGCTTGAGAACAAGGATGTTTGCATTTTGGATAGCCATCCTGTACTTGAAAAGTCAATATTCTCTGTCAGTTCTCCTTGTTCATACATCTAAGGAAAAGTAGTTAATCAAACTGGATCCACAACTCTACTAAATACATCCCTGAAACTTCTATTAATATGAGTTTAAATGTTTTAATGTTTCTTCTCAAGGGATAATGGCATCCTAGAACCTTTTCTAAACTAGAAATGAAGGATGTCAGGCACATGCAGAACTCACATAAGGAAGCTCACAAAAAGGGGCTATCAAGAGAAACATCATCTCCTCAAAGGTCACATCCCACCCAAAAAGGAAAATTCTCTCCGAGAAGGAGAGAATAAGTAATATTGAAACGCAACTCTTAGAATTTTCTAATATTGATTTTGGAAGGAATGCCAAAGCCTGAAACAATCACTAGTTATGTGAATGGTCAAATTTGTCATGTCCCATATTTCTTGATTACTTCTCAGTCATGCCTTCCTTTGGACAATCCCCCTCAATATATCAATCACCAATCATAGATTTCATGGTGATGTTACCTAGTTTGGGTAATGAAGCATCTGCAAGAAAACAACCAAGCTCAGAGAGCACGAAGGACCCCTCAATCGTCCGTAAATGAATAGATCAATATAAAAGCCTGGGTGTCTACCACCTTCTGCTTGATTCCTAGAGTTTTCAGTCCTTCATCAATATCTCTTTTGTGGGGAAACCATATTTTATTTATTTTACTTTTATTTCTAGTTTTTTTAAAAATCCCACCTTTATTATTTCTATAAATAAGGTGCTGAACATACGGAGAGGGCTCGCAACTTGGATGTCCTCCTGGATACATGGCTGTCTTTAGAAGAGAATCTGACGGCTGTGGCCAGGGGGACTTTCTATCAGGTTCGCCTGATTCTCCAGTTGCGTCCCTTTCTGGATCGGGACTCCTTGTGCACGGTCACTCATGCCCTCGTCACTTCCCGCCTGGACTACTGTAATGCTCTCTACATGGGGCTCCCCTTGAAGAGCACCTGGAGGCTCCAACTGGTCCAGAATGCGGCCACATGGGTGGCTATGGGAGTGACATGGCGCTCCCATGTAACACCTCTCCTCTGCGAGCTGCACTGGCTTCCGGTGGTCTTCTGGGTGCACTTCAAGATATTGGTTACCACCTTTAGAGCGCTCCATGGCTTAGGACCTGGGTATCTGCCTTCTGCTACTGGTAGCCTCTCACTGGCCAGTACGTTCCCTCAGAGAGGGGCTCCTCAGGGTGCCGTTGGTCAAACAGTGTCGACTGGTGGCCCCCAGGGGGAGAGCCTTCTCTGTGGGGGCACCTGCCCTTTGGAACGAGCTCCCCCCGGAGATACGGAGGATCCCGGATTTATGCACTTTTAGCCATGCCCTCAAGATTTTTTTATTCCAATAAGCTGGGCTGGCCTAACTCTTTTTTTAATTGCTTAATTTTAATTCGCTTTTTAAAAGAGGTGTTTTAATTAGTATGGGCCATATTTGTTTAATATAGGAGCCTGAGTGGCATAGGAGGCTAACGCCTCCTACTAAGGCAGCATTTAACATCCAGCTGCCTGCAATTACTGCGAGTTCAATTCTCACCAGGCTCAAGGTTGACTCAGCCTTCCATCCTTTCTGAGGTGGGTAAAATGGGGACCCGGTTGTGGGGGCAATAAGCTGACTTAGTATAAAAATATACAAAAGTATGAAGGCTTTTGCTTAACGCATTGTAAGCCGCCCTGAGTCTCCGGAGAAGGGCAGCATATAAATAATTATATATCTATATCTATATATCTATATATCTATATCTATCTATCTATCTGTGTGTGTGTGTGTGTGTGTGTGTGTGTGTGTATAGGTCTTTGGTTATTCGGGTTTTCTCCCACGTAAAATTGGAAGTGTCTTTGCAACGTTTCAATGAAGTCTCATTCGTCATCTTCAGACTGGTGTTCTCGGCTTCGTGCTTCCAGGAGCAATGTGTGATCGCAGCTGTTTCTTCCTTTTAACTGCCAGTGGGGGTGGGAGCTGATTGGGTGGGAGCATGGCTATGTTCTGATTGGGTGGAGGTGTGCTTTGATTGGTTGGGGGCCTGGCTGTGCTCTGATTGGATGGGGGGTTGGTTGTGCTCTGATTGGATGGGGGTGTGCTCTGTTTGGGTGGGGGCTTGGCTGTGCTTGGGTTAGTCTGAGTTGCAGGGGGATTTGAGCTGGTGAGCTGCATTGCTGTTGTTTGGCTTCGCATTCGTGGTCGTGCCACATCTTCATGGTGGGTGTCAGTTTGCTTCATGTATGGATTGGAGGGGTTTAAAGTGGCCAATGATGCAGCTGTGGTCTGGCTTCTGGTCTGTGGTCGTGCCTCATCATTGGTGTGGGTCTGGGTTTGCTTTTTGCGTGGAAGTGTGGTAGTGATATCCTGTGTGGTTTTCGTGAGTGTGGGTCTGGTGTCATTCTTTGTGTTAGGGACTCGTTTGTCAATGAGGGCAGGTTTCTAAATGGCTGGTAGGCAGGAAGTATCATCTCGTTTATTCATGCTGTGTGGGCATTTTTATACCTCGATGGATTCTCTGATTATTCTGTGGTTAAAGTGTTCAGTTTTGGCAATGGTTCTGGTCTTTTTAAAGTCAATTTCATGTCCTTTGGCTTTAAGGTGTTGGACCAGGGAAGAAGTTGGTTCCTCTTTTCTGACTGAGTTCTTGTGTTCTGCAATGCGTGCACTTATTCTTAAAGCCTTATTCAACAATCCTGTGAGGTAGGTTGGGCTGAGATAGAATGAACTGGTCCAAAGCCATCCATCCAGCTTTCACGCCTAAAGTGAAACTAGAACTCACAGTATCCCAATTCCTAGCTTAGTCCTTTAGCCCAAACTGGCTCTGGAACTGGTTTGACCTTCTTTTTTTCTAGGACATTTTATTATTATTATTAGGATGGTCTACATCTTTTGTGGTTCATGTTGGTTTTCAAGTGTTATAAATCAGAGGTCCAGGCTTTTGCTCTGTTCCAAGATGTCTCTCCCGCTTTCGCAGAGAGCTTTATTTTTATATAGTTTTATACAGGCAGATAAAAGGCAGGACGGTAACAGTGTTCTAATTGGACAAACCATTCACCCCCCTCTCAAGATGCCATCCTCTGAAGGTGAGATGAGATAATCCAGATGAGAGCCAAAATAAGATCATAGAAGCAGGAAAGACCCACAGTACATGCGCTAAAGCAGTGTGCTGCTAAAACTTGCACCATGACCTTTGACCTACCTCTATATTCCATGCTGTTTTGTTTTGTTTGTCAGGGCATCGTAATCATAATCAGGAGAGGAATATCCCTGCAGTTGCTTATACAAGGCATAAACCTGACCTTGAGGTAGCATAAGAGGGGTTTTGGAGCAAAATGCAGTAATACATATGTTACAAAAAGAGGATGTAAAATGTTAAGTTGAAGCTGAATGTTCCGTGACTCATCTAAAATGTTAAAGCAACAAAGTTATTTTCAGGAACTGATACAAATCAATTGCTTTAGGGATTAATAATATACAGCTTTCCCCCAATAAGGTATATTCTTATAATCAAAGTTCCCTTTGAATAAATACTCACTCAAATCAGTAAAGTTTTGAATTACTATAGCAGGGGTACATACAGGGACTAAACATGTAGAAAGCAAATTTTCCATATCATGAACTTCAGACAAACAAAAGGCATCCATTTTTGTGATGTTTGCAAGCTGAACCCATAAGTTTTGTTTCATGTGTTGTTCAAGCAAATGTTTGGGTGATATGACAGTTGCTGATGCCAAAGTACAATTATTCACAATCAAATACAAACAAATTATGGTTACAGAATTGGCAGTTAAAACTGCAAAAATGGCAGCGCACAAATTCTCTGGTATTTGTTCCACTTGTTGCTGCTGCAGTACTGCCTGCCCTTTGGTGGTCAAATTCTTCACATCTCCGCATGTCACTGGATGACTGGCACGATGGGATCGGGTTGGTTGCTGTGCCGTCTGCAGAGTCACCTTTGCCATCTCTGGGATAGGGTTCAGGGGTTGGTGCCACGACATCCTTGGCTGGGCGTACACAATGTGCTGGGATCCACAAAGGTCCTGTAGGTGTAAACACAGCAGCATAGTGACGCCTCCAAGTAATCAAAGGGACTGGTCCTAACCATGTTTTATCTGGTAATGTTCTATAATATACCAGAGGAGGAGGCAAATTTGTTTTTTTGTTGAAAATGCCTCTGATAAGCAGTCGAATTAGAAATTGAAAAATTCAATTGATTCAAAGTAAATACCTGTTGTGTTACCCATGACAAATTTGGGACCCGAGAGCCCTCTTTTTTTATTTGTTTGTGAAGGCAATCCTTTAAGGACCTATTATTAGATGAATATCTAATATAAAAGGGGCCTGAGTGGTGCAGTAGACTAAGGCACTGATTAACATTCAGCTGCCTGCAATTACTGCAAGTTCAAATCTCACCAGGCTCAAGGTTGACTCAGCCTTCCATCCTTTCTAAGGTAGGTAAAATGAGGACCCAGATTGTGGGGGCAATAAGCTGACTTTGTATAAATATACAAAAGAATGAAGGCTATTGCTTAATGCATTGTAAGCCGCCCTGAATCTTTGGAGAAGGGCAGCATATAAATCAAATTTTTTAAAAAAAGATCCATACAATTAATCAGGAATAAATGCTCATCCTGAGTGGAGGACACGTATGGCACATTGATGTCTAAATTCACTATCCCAAACTACATATTGTGCTGGAATAAGCAACATGCAAAAGGTAGTTTTCCAATCTTCAGGTGCTAAAATATGATTTCTCATCAAGGCTTCTAACATTCCCTGCATATAAGTACTTCCCAATCCCATATCTCTAATTCCTTTTCTAAGTTCTGTTAAAATTGCATAAGACAAAGGACAAAATTCCATGATTTGAGCCCCATTCTGATATAATTGGGCCCGTAATATGCACTGGACAAACAGAAAGCATATCAGCAATTTCTTCTATATTCCCCCCACCCCCTTTGTCTAACTGTTTCTCTAAAATCTGCCTAATGGGGGTGTACAGTGGCCATGGGGATGCAATATGATCAGCTCCTTCAGAAGGAGATGATGGTTCAATTAAAGATGGTTTTGGGGTGACAATTTTAATTTTATCATAATCAGGTGGAAGGCTTGTAGTTAATTGTTGCCCTTCCAAAGCATCAGAGCCATATTTTTCTATTGCCTGACAGCACTAATACCATTGCTGTAATATTTTCACAGGAGCCCGAGGTTCAAGATGTAATGTATGTCCTATCCTTGTCCAGTCCCTTAAACGAAGTGACCCCCGTTCAGGGTAACAGGGACAATGTTTCCCTATCTCAACTATCAATCTTCTTATGTCAGTCTCGCACGTGATAACGCCAGATTTGTGCAAAAGGAATCTTAGTTCCTGCACATGTGTTTACTGATATTGAGACAGATTGCAGCCCATCACTTATCACTAGGGATCCCGTAGGATGAAAGGTGCACCAATAGGGGTCTATTCCAGATGATGATAAGGATGTTAAGGATGCTGCTCCCCATGGAGGGTGTCCTGCTTCGGGTGCCAGTTGTTGTAAATCAGAGGTCCAGGCTTTTGCTCTGTTCCAAGATGTCTTCAAGATGTCTCTCGTGGTTTCCTGAGATCTTTATTTTTATACAGTTTTACACAGGCAGATAAAAGACAGGGCAGTAACAGTGTTCTAATTGGACAATCCTCCTCCCTCTTCCCCCACTCAGAAGAAGGTCAGATAACACAGACCATAGCAAGAATGAATCATCCAGGAAGAAGATAAAATGACACCAGAAATGGAAGCAGTGTGCTGCGTTCTGCCCGACGTCATTCTTCAATTCCCTACAATCTCCTGCAAGAGTAAAGCAAGAGTTTGGTATTGCCGCTAATGCCCAACTGTCTGCCTGGACTGCTTTGCAACAGTATAGAAATTTAGGATAATATGCACAATTTGCCAGGGACTGGATTTTCTGTAGGGAAGCCAAAAGCGAATAGAGATTAAGTGGAGAATGCAGGTATTGATCCTGCTATCTCTTGCATGCGAAGCAAGCGCTCTACCATTTGAGCTAATTCCCCAGCTGCCTGGCCACCTTGTTCTATCATATTACAGGATCACAGGTCAAGAAACTGGGGAGATGAAACTGGTCTAATTCTGGCCAGGTCCCCTGGAAATGACCAAGGCACTTCTGAACTCAGTTATCTGGAAAGAGTTTGATCTGGGACATCCTGAGGAATTGGACAAGGTCCTCGCCGTGGTAAGCTTGACCACCTGAGTTCTGAACTCTTCCCCTTCTGTGTTGATTAAAGCCTCTGTCCAAATGGTGGTTCATGGATCTTTGAGGGAGGGAGGATTCTGCCAGCTGTTGATGGTGTCAGGGGTGATCCCCCTCCTCAACATTTCGTCCTTGGGCTTGACTGTATTGGATAGCTTTCTTTCAGTTTTCATTCTTCTTTTTTGAGGAGTAAGGTTCTTGAGAGGGTGGTTGGCTTTCAGATGCAGAGGTCCCTGGATACAATAGGTTATCTGGACTATTTTCAGTCTGGGCTCAGGCCAGGGTACAGTATGGAGATTCATGTGTGATTCTTTGTGAGTGTGCGTGTGTATACATATTGACACCTGTACAGCCACAAAGTTAAAATAAATGTCCACATCCAAAGTAAGTGCATTAAATGTAACAATATAGCCCACTGGCAGCTTTGTTGAGGATGTCTTGAGCCACCTTGGGTAGAGGGATTCACCTTCAAGGCTGCGTGGAAGAAATTGCAAAGCATCCGTCAGTCAAACCTGCTTAAATTAACTCCCAGTGGGAAGCCAGCCTTAGTGTCTGGGAGGTGTTTGAACCTGTTGGACCAGAAGACATGGGCAGGGTCCTCATGACTTTGAGCTTGGCCATCTTCTATTGGATTGATGTCCCTCCTGTTTGGCAAAGCGTTTCTGGGAGGTGATGTACTTTGGTCATGGTGGATTGGTTTTTTGCTTCTTAAGGAGGCATTGGTTAGCCCAGTGATGAAATTCAAAACTTTTCCCTACCTGTTCTATGAGCATGGCTTCATGGGCATGGCTTGGTGGGCATGGCTTGGTGGGCATGTGACTGGGTGGTTGTGCCTTGGTAGTCATATGACTGAGTGGGCATTGCTTGGTGGTCATGTGACTGGAAAAACCAACTATTCCACTTTACACAAAAATAACACAAAAGCTACACAACTAACTCACACACAATGCAAAAGCAGCTGGACTTCACACAAAATGGCCCCTGCAACAAGCAGGAATCTCACAGAGTCACAGAGAGCTCAAACTGTCACACTTTACACAAAAATACTGGTTCGGTCAATAGGGAGTAAAAAAATGCTTTAAAAAGTAAAAAAAAAGTTCCGGCGCGGCACAGCTGGTTGTCACAGCTGATCATTGGAACCTTTTATTTTTACTTTTAAAAAGCATTTTTACTACCTATTTGTCTGAACTGGTAGTAAAAAAATGCTTTAAAAAAAGTAAAAAGAAAAGTTCAGGCGATCAGCGATCCTCAGAACTTTTTTTTTTTTTTGCTTTTTAGAGCATTTTTTTACTACCAGTTCGGGTGAACCAGTAGCATTTTCACTACCGGTTCAGGCGAACTGCCCTGAACCAGTAGCATTTCACCCCTGGGTTAGCCCCTTTCTCAAGAAACCATTGTGAGACCCAACCATTTGGAGAGTTTTTTGCCAGTCTCCGATCATCCTGCCTTCTGGAGGTTTGCTGATAAGATAATCATGGAACAGCTTTAGAGAATCTCGGATGAAATGAATTATCAGGGCCTCTTCAAGTCAGGTTTCAGATCTGGATGTGAGATTAAAACAGTATTAGTTGCACCTTCAAATTGCTACAGTAATAGCATGATCAGGATAGAGGCTTCTTGGTGGCCTTCCATACTGCGGCTTCCTTCTGGACTGGCTACAGAGGTTGGGGTGGATGGTGGCCCTGTCTGGCACTGGTTCTCCTTACTCTGTGGCCAGCTCCATTTGGTGTTGATTAGGAGCAAGAGGTCCCACCTTTGTCCCTGGGTTCAAGCTGAGTTGCCAGTTTGCTTCTGGTTGCGTTCAAGTTGCTGGGAACAACCTATAATGCTCTGTAGGCATAAGGCTGGGTTATTTCATCAACTACCTCTCCCCGGTTACTACTACCAGATAGGGCATATTATGGGTCTTCTCTATTAAGAAGAGTCATCTGAGGAAACCCAAGAAGTCAGCCATTTCTGCCTCTGTGCCCGACCTTTGGAAAATCATCAACCCTGATCTTAGACTGATCCTGAATTGAAAAGGGTTAAAGTCATGGTTCCCTCAATGAGCCTGGGGATCTGGATTCCACTTGGAACCTGCCAGATGGCTGTAGTGGTTAATCAATGATCGGATTTGCCTGCTATTGATCACCATCGAGGAAGCAGAGATTTGTTCATCCAGGAGGCCAGATCTGGAAAGATGGTCTAAGGAAGGAAACTATCCTTGGCCTTGAGTCTCTGGACAAATCCAAAAGGGTTGACTTTTGAGGCATCCTTTAGAGCAGCAGTTCTCAACTTGGGGGTCTTGACCCCTTTGGGGGTTGAAGGGCCATTTCACAGGGGTCGCCAAAGCCCTCTCTCACCCCCCCATGCCTTCACTCACCCTCACCCTCTGCCTCTGTTGGATCGCCGGTCGCCGGTCGCTTACCCTGCCCACTCCCAATCTATTGCTGCCTCCTGAGTCCCAGCTGATGGCTAGAGGGAAAAAAACCTGTTTAAATTCTTGCCACGGGGCTTCAAAGCTGATCAGTGTTAAAAGAAAACAAATGAGTAGACTGGTGCCTGCAAAAATAGAAAAAACAGCCCCTTTCAGCTTCAGCATAAGTTAATTACCATAAGTTGATTTGATCAGCCTCCCGACTCTCAGCTGATTTGCTCTCAGCTGTTTTGCTAGCTAGCTGCAAAGAGGTAAATTGCTGGAGCAGATTTTTTTCCCCCTAGCTATGCTAAAAAAGCAAAACTGAAAGTAAAAAACGGTTTTTGCTGCAACGTGGCAAAATGAGGCAGAGAGAGATTTATTTTTCTTTTTCTTCACCAAAAAAGGTAGGTGCAAAACTGCAAACAATGGGAAATTCAGGACAAAAGAGGAGAGTTCAAGATTTTAAAACACAAAAGAAAAAAAGCTCTATTTAACTAGGGAATTGTAATAATTGAGATACTATTAATTGTATATTGTGTTGAAAGCAGAAATGGCTAAGTTGTGGTTTGGAGGAATATATGGGGGAAATTATTTGGTTTATTATTATTGGTAAATATAATTAATTGATTTGTAAGAAAATGGATTGCATGGAAATAATTGGAATATTCATGTTCATATTGATTAATATACAAAAAAGATAGTTATATAACTAATTGATTTATATTAAAATGTTGAATTTGTATTGAACAACTGTATTACATAATTACATAATTAACCAATGTGAGGATGGATATAAAAAGAGATGACAATGTGAAGGGGTATAATATAGAATAGAAGGGAAAAATTGAATTTGATTAAGATTAGAGATGAGGATGAAGGGTAATATTGGTTTTTTTAAAAAATAGATGAGGAATAAATATGGCAAAAAGGAAATATAGAAATTGTAAATTTAATTGAAATGACTAAACACTATTTAAATTTGTGTACCGGCCAAATACTCTGTTCAAAGAAAATACATTGTATGTTTGTATGTGTGTTTTTAATTATTGCTTTTATTCATATTTGTTCACTTTTATTCTTTAAAGTTTAACAATTCATTCTTTATCTTAATATCTTTATATTTGTTTGGGGTTGATTTTCTTCCCTTTCATCTTTTTTATTGTACAGCAATCTTTCTCCTCAAACCTAGCACCTCTCTCTTTTCTTTCCTTCTTACTTTCTCTTCCCATCCCTCTTCTTCTCCTCCCTACTTCCTCTTCCTTTCTCCTTCTCCTCCTCTCTTCCTCCCTCTCTTACTCTCACTCCTACTCTAATTTCCCTTCCCTTCCTTCATTCCTCTCTATTGCTGTATCTTTTTATGCATATGGACTACTCAGAGGGCTGAAAAAGTTATTTTTGACTGCTCCTCGCACTTTTGACCAGTCCTTGAATTTACGACTGTCCTCACATTTTACGTTTTTTGCCCTATCTTATCACCACGGTGAAGAGAAGCAGTTGTGAAATGAGTGACATGGTTGTTAAGAATGCTGCATGGGCATAAATGTGAGGATGGTCATAAGTGTGAGGACCAGTCAAAAGTGCAAGGACCTGTCAGAAATGACTTTTTTCAGCCCTCTGAGTAGTCCCTATACACATAGCCATGGCCACCCGGTCACATTACCAGCTAGCCACACCCACTCAATCACATGACCTCCAATCCACGCCCACAAAATAAGCCATGCTCATAGAACCGATAGTAAAAAAAAATTAGAACCCACCCCTGGTTGGGGGTCACCACAACATGAGAAACTGTATTAAAGGGTCGCGGCATTAGGCAGGTTGAGAACCACTGCCTTAGAGAAACTGGGTGCAAAGCCTTGAACATGAAAGCATCAGCCTATTAAACCATGATGGTCCAAAAATAATGGAACATTTCTTGACATGAGTATGTCTAAACACGTGAATCATTGTTTTGTGTTGTAATGTCCCAGATGTGATTTTGTCCCTTGTTCTAACTCTAACCCTAACCGTAATCCTAATCCTGGTTGAAAGAAAGGCATTTTGAGGCCTTCATGTTGATTATCCTTTTGGCCTACATGGCCTAAAGAACTGGTGCCCTGGCAGATCATGTAGCTGGATCCTTCCCAATGAGGTGATGCTGCAGGTTTCCCACCACCCCAAGAGTTGGTTAGTAGACCGATGCTCCATGAATCCCAGATTGCATCAGGCTGGACAGAGTGCACCACAGTCTTTCAGTGAAGAGCAACGAGATCCCTTGAACTCAGCAAGTCCAGGGAGTGGGGATTTGCACCACAGTCTTGAAGCCAGTTGCTAGCCAGCTTCCCACAGAGATTCAGTCAGCTTAGCATGGGCAGCATCGCTCAATTCCCTCCAAACAGCCAGCCTGGCTGGGCCTTGACTCAGCCTACGTTCACCTTCCCTGGGAGCACGACTGCCCAGAGTGGAGTGTCTGCCTCATTCCACTCGGCCCAAAGCAGATTGTGCCTTAACCTTCCTCACTGAGTCCAGTCTACTGGGATGACAGCTCAACCAGGAGCCATCACCAGCCAGCAGCCGGGGCCTCTGGGCCATTCCATTCTTCCTTCCTCTGGGGTGCAGAGGAAGGCCCTAGGACTGCTGAGGCCAAATACCACTCCTCGCCAGCCACCCCTCTGACTGCCCCCTGTAGACTAAATCCCCCCTGGATGGGCATTCTACCACAGCCAAGGGTGAGTGCAGTGCCAGTGGATGCCAGCCCTGTCTCTGCAGTTGGCCCCTGCTCTGCTGCTGGTACCACCAGCTGCCACTCTCCCATGGTTCAGAGCTACTTTTGATGGAACCCTGGGGAAGCTGGCATACTTTCTGAGCTGGATCTGGTAAACCTCGACCTCTATGGGGATCAGGACCAATCAGATCAGGAGATAATCTCAGCAATCACAGACAATATGATGGAAGAAGCAGCTGATTGGATACCCCAATTACAGGAAGAAGGCACCCTAGAATTAGAGGATGCCAACAAATTTGTGCAGCTGCTAAGGACCCGATATGAGGATACGGCCCAGAGGGAAAAAGCAGAGGCCAAGATCAAGGACCTGAAGCAGAGGGGCTAACCTCAAAGGAGTTTGTCTGGGAATTCTGAAGAGTGGCAGGAAAAGTAAGAGACTGGCCAGAATGCCTCTTTGTCCACCAATTCAAAGAGTCCCTGGATGAGGAACTCAGGCAAGCTTTTGCCTTCAGAGGAGTCCCTGATTGCATACAGGACTGGTACCGGATGGCAGTGGCCATGGATCTCGAGATCCACCCTCACTGGAAACCTACTCCAGAAAAAAACCCCTAAGTGACCCTGGGATGTCGAGCCCCTGCAAAACAGGTTGGAGAATCAAAGCCGACCCCCACAGCCACGATCAAGTGCTTCAGGTGTGGCTAGCAAGGCCACCGGTCATCAGTGCCTGACACTGTCCCCCATCCCCCAACCCTGGACTCCAGTGGCCTCTAAAGTGAAGAAAAGTCTGTGGAGACTACTGGACAAAGGAAAACTCACTTGGCAAGCTGTTGAGTTTCCTTCCCTATCTTCAAAAGGGGGAGAAGCTCCAATTCAATTCAATTCAAATCTTTATTGTCAGTGCACAACACATGTACAATGAGATTAGTTGAGCTTCCTCAGAGCACCCCCCCAACACAATACAAGTGAAGACAGAAAATCCCTATCCCAATAAATCACATTAACAAAACACCCAGACCTGTGAACATGTTACACATTGCGCTGGCCCTGCAGTCTGTCATACTACATAGTTATGACGTTATTTCTCATTCAGGAGTCTGACAGCCCACAGATAAAAACTGTTCTTCAGCTGGTTTGTGTGGCTGGCTATACTTCTATATTTCTTTCCCGATGGTAGAAGGGTAAAGAAGTGATGACCAGGGTGAGAGTCTTCCCTGAGAATTTTCCTCACTCTTCTAAGGCAGCAAGCCCTAGCAATCTCATCTAGTGGTATCAGGGGACAGCCCATGATGTTTTGTGCTGTACACACCACCCTCTGTAATGCTTTTCTCCAGCTCCAGAACCCTCTCCAGGCACCACCACCAAGAGCAGCGAGGCCAGCAAAGAGGATCCTATGGTAAATGAAGACATCTGCCCCTTTTCCATAAAGTCCCATATAGTGGTACCCAGAACAGGACTCAGGGGGACATAGAAGCCATCCTAGACACCAGATGTACCAGGTGCCTAATTAGCCTCTCTACCATCCAGAGGCTAGGGATAGACACAGCACCCCTGGGACCATATGCTTTGAGATGGGACACTAATAGGTGGAGGCCCAGTCACTTTAGTCACCGAGCTCATGAGCCTGGAGATGGGATGCCACTGGATACTTATATGCTTTGTGGTAGCTCCAAAGATAACAGAGTTGTTTATGCTAGGCCTCACTTGGCTGAACAAATGCGGTCCAGCTATCAGGTGGGAAGATGGCTACCAAAAACTAAAAATAGGCATCGGCCCACTATCTCCACCCCCTCAGGCCAAAGCGTAACTGCTTCAGCCCCCAAGAAGCCCTGGTTGGGGGGAATGGGCCACAGCCGCCGCAGATGACCTGCCTGGCTGCCCCCAGGTGCCCAAAAAGTACAGGGATCTGGCAGATGCATTCAGCGAGCACGGATGTAATATCCTCCCTCTCCCCACCACCTGTGCTGTAGAATTTGTTCTGGGAGCTAAGCTGCCAAAACCCAAGATGTACTCAATGACCCTTAAAGAGATGGGTGAATTAAGAAAATACATTGACACCAATTTGTCAAGGGGTTTCACCCAACCTGCCAAATCTAAAGTAGCGCCCTCCCCATGCTGTTCAAAGAAAAGAAGGATGGAGGGATGAGGCTCTGTATGGACTTCTGTGATTTTAATGCTGTGTGCGTGGAGAACACCTATCTTTCTCTCTAATGAAAGCAATGCTAAGCCACCTAGCGAAGGGCAAAGTGTTCACCAAGCTAGACCTGAGAGAAGCCTATTACCAGGTGCAGATTAAGGAGGGAGATGAATGGAAGACCACCTTCAATTGCCCATTAGACAGCTTCCAGTTCAAGGTCATGTCGTTCAGTCTCCAGGGAGCCCCTACCGCCTTCATGTAGGTAGTCAATGAGGTGCTGCATGAGTACATGTACAAGGGTGTTCTAGTTTACCTGAATGACATTCTCATATTTGGTGAGAAGTCAAGGACATTCAGTCTGCACGTGGGCAGGCATAACTGGAGGTCAACCAAAGTTGGGACAGTGATCTGTTTGGACCATGTGATGCACATGTGGATAGAGGGGAAGGGACTTTGATTTTACTTAGGGTGGGGAAACCTGGGGCTTTCAGATTTGGGTTTTGCCAGATATGCCAATATGACATCTGTAATAAATTCATGCCTTGAGGAAGATGCCTACCTTGGAGTTTTGATTCTGTTGGGGGGTGTTACAGGTTCGTTGGTTGTGAGCCCTGTGCCTTGCTTTTTTTTCAGCCTCTGAAACTTCTGGAACTCCATTTCAGAAAAAAAACCTTTTTTCTGCCTCTGAAAGCCTCCAAAACAGCTTCAGAAAAAAAAGTCTCATTTCAGAGGCTTATTACCTGAAGCTCTGTTTCTGAGGCTTTTTTCTGAAGCTTCATTTCTGAGGCTTTTTTCAGCCTCTGAAACCTCCATTTGAGAGGCTGGGTGGGGCTACATTAAGATTATAAGACGCACCCAGATTTTAACTCTCTTTTTTGGGGGAAAAAGAGTTTTTTACTCCAAAAAATAAAATACATTCTTTCCCTTGCATCACTGAGCATAACTGGGTAATAATTGAGAGATGAAATGACTTTTTGATTAGTTGGTTCATCTTTGTATTTTACTTAGGTTGAAACTGGTGATAACCCTGGAACTTATTAAGCACTCTATCTTTCATAATATATAACTTGCAGTAATATTAGGAATATTGTCTTTTACAAACAGAAGAGCCAAGGAGCCCTGTGATTATTCTCCGAAACTATTTATTACTTTGTTCACGGGAGATTTTTCTGAATAGATTTGTCTCTCGGAATTTACTAAATTGGGGGACCAGAATTGCAATGAGAAGAGTTGCAACAAAATGTGGATTCTTTATAGGAGTGATGTTTTCTTTCCCAAATCCTTTCTTCACCACATTTAATATTCTTCTTGCCTGTGGCACAACCAGCATCCCAGGAGACCAACATGCCATCTGTGTTGGGAAATTAAAAGGAAGGATGATTTTAAAAGGATGGTAGTGAGAAAAATACAAAAGGAAGGGGAATCCCTTGAAGTTCCAGCACACTTCAAACTACCTTGGAGCTCCAGGATCTTACCTCTATAGAAACCTGTCCTGAAACAACGATCTGTGTCACAAGAATAACAAGCAGGAATCTCTCCAGGAGTCATCTGGAACTTATCATGGCACCACAGACAATAACCTGCAAGATAGAAGAAGGTTACTATGGCGGAGAGCTGTAAACGACAACAGGGATTTTGCATGTTTAGTATCGTATCCTTGTGGATTGTTGCAGCAATATGATGATGATGGTTGGTCACACAGTCAACCAGATATCTAGATTGGATTTAACATTTTTTATCCACATATTGAGTCTTTCCCAAGGACCTGAGATAGGCAGATGTTTTTGTTTTATGGTGTTAAAGCTATCACCAAAAATGTTTGTTTGTTTGTTTGTTTGTTTGTTTGTTTATTAATTTACCACCCATCTGACTGCAAGTCAGCACTGGGCAGCTTACAATATTAAAAACAATAAAACCATATTATTATTATTATTGATTGTTAGTTGCGAAGTTGTGTCTGACCCATCGTGACCCCATGGACAACATTCCTCCAAGACTTCCTGTCCTCTACTATCCCCCAGAGACCATTTAAGCTCACGCTGACTGCTTCAGTGACTCCATCCAGCCACCTCATTCTCTGTCGTCCCATTCTTCTTTTGCCCTCAATCGTTCCCAGCATTAGGCTCTTCTCCAGTGAGTCCTTCCTTTTCATTAGGTGGCCAATTATTATACATAGGCAATAGCAATAACACTTAGACTTATATATACCACTTCACAGTGCCCTCTCTCAGTGGTTCTACAGAGTCAGCATATTGCTTCCAACAATCTGGGTCCTCATTTTACTGACCTTGGAAAGATGGAAGGCTGAGTCAACCTTGAGCCTGGTGAGATTCAAACTGCCAAATTGCAGTCAGCCGGCAGTCAGCAGAAGTACCCTGAAATATTGCAACTATAACCACTGCACCATAGAGTTCATCATTACATACCAATTAATATTGGCACAGGCATAGGGCCTAGCTATCTTCGAGACCGCCTGTTGCTACCAATGACCTCCCATCAACCCGTGCGCTCCCACAGAGAGGGCCTCCTCAGGGTGCCATCAGCCAAACAATGTAGGCTGGTGACACCCAGGGGGAGAGCCTTCTCTGTGGGGACACCTACCCTCTGGAACCAGTTGCCCCCAGAGATAAGGAGAATCCATGACCTCTGTGCCTTCCACTGTGCCTTCAAAACCGGGCTGGCTTAAAAAATAATTTTAAATGTTTAAATTGGTTAGTCACTTTTAATGTATGGGGCCCAATTTCTATATATTCTTAATTGTTTTTAATGTTTGTATTCTATGTTTTTTAATTTTGGCTGTACACCACCCTGAGTCCTCAGGGAGAAGGGCGGTATATAAATCTGAAACTAAATTAAATTAAATTAAATATTGGTACTATCTTAGCTATCTTTTGCCACAGCCACTCTACTTCCATTTGCAGGTGGATTTTGTTTGTATTTTGTAATTTTCTCCACTTCTTTCACTTTCATTCAGCTGTCTTCAGGGATTGCAATGTCCACTATCCAAATTTCTTTATTGCCTTAACTATTGTTAAGTATGGAGTGTTTCAGGTGCTGTTATTATTTTATCCCATACCTTTATAAGGGGTGGATTTTTATACCTTGAGTTTGGCTGTTCACCAATGCAGAGTCCGTCTACTGCTCCATGAGTGCAGGAATGGGGGACATTTAGTCCAATTCTCACTCCCATCCCATTGCAATTGCATCCCATTCTCATGTTTTCCACCTTTCACTCAAAACTGTGAATTCCCAACTTGACCCATTTTAATCATTCAAGAGTGAATAGATTCCAGAATTTCCTTCCACCTTAGCACCATCATCCAAGATCATGGTCTGTCTGTGGATCCAGTTGGATCTACAGCAAATTTCATTGAACTTTCCTCTCCAGATATTCTAGCTCCAGCTCTGCCCAAATATATCAGATAATCATGCTTCCTTTGAGAGCAGACCTTGATCCATAACTCTGCTGCTCTTCAAGTTAAGCTCTGGATTAGACAAAATCCTTTGTATTTCTCTATGCAAATGAGCTTCTACATTTAAGGGATGGAATCAAATCTCAACTAAACATTTTCCAAGTCAAGCCATGACAAATCTTTCCTAAATACTAAAAGCTGTTAACTAACTTACTTACCTACTTACTTACTTACTTACTTACTTATTACTTACTTACTTACTTACTTACTTACTTACTTACTTACTTACTTACTTTCCTGTACTGATGAAGAGCATGGCAAAAATCCCAAAGAGAAGAACCTTATTCATTTTGGATTTCAAATGAATGGCTTCTTAGCTGGATAGAAGGAGATTTGTCTGGGGCAGATATACGATTCAATGGATTCATTTATCCACTAAAATACATGTTGAGTGATGGTATGGGTGGAGTTTCAAGGTCTTCTGAGATGACGTGTCCATGTGTCCAGGGAGGTATTTCCTCAAGCAATGTTCTTCAAGGAAGAGTACAGTACAATCTTTGATGTTGGGCTTGGCTAGGATTATGAGGAACAGAAGCTGGTTTGTGAAAAATATATTAAAATATGCCTTGATATTTTTTTCCTCCTACACCAAGTGCACAATGCATCCAAAGTCAACATAGTGTAAATGAGCCCAGAAATTGCAGGATTGCTCCTACTAAGGTACATGCCTGAAAGGCAAGGGAGAAAGGGAGGGAGAGAAGAGAGAATTCATTAGCACCATGATTGGTGACTGACATACGATACACAGTAATACACGGTAATACACACAATAATACACGGGAAAACAATAAATACAAACTCAAGATAAACTGCTCCAAACTCGATTGTAGAAAATACGACTTCAGCAACAGAATCGTCAACACCTGGAATGCTCTACCCGACTCTCTTGTTACAGCCTCAAACCCTCACAGCTTCAACCTCAAACTGTCTACCGTGGACCTCACCCCATTCATAAGAGGTCCGTAAAGGGGGCGTACAAAGCACATCAGCGTGCCTACCGTCCCGGTCTTACTGTCCCCATTTATCTGTACTTACTTACTTTGTTTATGTTTATATCTATACCGGCCATCTTGTACATGTTTGACAAATAAGTAAGTAAGTAAGTAAGTAAGTAAGTAAATAAATAAATATATAAATAATTGGTGATTGTCCCAAAGCAAGGCTAGTGATCAAGAAGTAATCACAATATCAACACTTTGCTCTTTAAAATTACTAGTTGTTGAATGCTTCAACAACTTGGGTTCTTTTCACAAATGATTTCCGGTTACGCATATTTCTTTTCTCTGCCTTAGCTTCTTTCTACCTACTGGCCCTCCAGTAGCACCAATTCCGACACAGACTTAAATAACAAATCAAATCTTCATAATGATCAAAGTCCTGCATAAGGAGGGTGAGGTACAGTCAATTAAAACATAGAAAATATGGCTGAGATGAATGCACCTCTGCATGGCTTCTTTCCCTTCCTTCTTGCCTTTTGCCTTTTGATGCTACAGGGAATCAGTTATCCTTGTGACAGCCCTTTGAGGATTGAAAGAGTTCTATTGTGTCTTGCTCACCATTTTCTTCTTTAGACTAAAGACATTCACTTCTTTGAAGGACTCTAGGCCTTTTGCCATCTTTGTTGCTCTTTTCTATACCTATAAAGAGACTAAAGCAAGATCTTCTCCAAGATGGCATGCTGAATGGCACAGGGATTTGCTTCTCCTGCCAACAAACAGATGATTTCGCTGCCAAAGTGGATTCTTTGGTAGCCAGCTTCCTAAATTGAATGAGAGCAGCTGGGAATGACCCAAAGTAATTCTCAGATGACCAGGGCACTCCTGGGAAGAGGAATCCTGGAGGTTGCAATTCCTGGTAGGAGGGGTTGGGAAGTCGGGGCTCCATCTTTCCACCCAGTTGTTCGTTTTCTTAAAATACACATTGGCTTTTAACCGCACGTTTTCTTTTAAATTCATACTTAATTTTAAAGATGAATTGATTAGTGAAGGTGAAGCCAGATGAGGAGAGAAAAGCTGCTGAGAAAGAGAAAGTCTGTGCTGTTTTTGAAGGCTACACCTGGTGGATGGAGGACACGTAAAAAGGAGGACATGTCCTCCGTTTACTGGATATTTGGTAACCCTGCCTCACTACCCCCTAGTTTTGAGATGAAGTGCAGGGGCAGAGATTGAAAACTTTTCAACATGGCAGCAGGAGCCAGCTTGTTCTCAAAGTGAATCCAGACGTCTTTTAGGAATCCCTTCCCTTGTCCTCAACAACTTCATATCAAATGAACAAAGCTGAATTTAGAAAGAGAAGGAAATGCAACCGAATTAGATATTTTAATTGTAAATTGATTTTAGTTGGGGTGTTTTAAATTATTGGGCCAAAATTTGTGTAATTCTTTTTAAAAAATTAAATTTTGTATTTGATGTTTTTATTCTTGGCTGTTCACCACCCTGAGTCCAGTAGGAGAAGGGCGGTATAAAAATTTAAATAGATAGATAGATAGATAGATAGATAGATAGATAGATAGATAGACAGACAGACAGACAGACCGACCTGCTGTGCTGACTCTACTTAAAGATTCTCTTAATGGAAAATGCAGGAATGTAAGTAATAAAACTGGGGGTCCCTTCCCTCAGGACAAGAACAAAGGCAACTGTCAGAACGATTAATCTTTGATGATGATGAAATAATCTGGCGCATGTATCAAATGGATATATCCTTCTACTTAATCAGCCATTGTCTTGTGATAATTTCAAGCATCAGCCCTGCACAAAGAAGAGATGGGAGGGTTTTTGAGTGTGTACATAAAACCTCAATTGGTAGCAGTTTTAGAGCAGAACAGAATAACAGAGCTGGAAGGGATCTTAGAGGTCTTCTAGTCCAACCCCCTGCTTAGGATGGAAACCTTATACTGTTTTAGACAAATGGTTATCCAATCTCTTCTTAAAAACTTCCAGTGTTGGAGCATTTACAACTTTTGGAGACAACTTGTTCCACTGATTAATTGTTCTGTCAGGAAATTTCTCCTTAGTTCTACGTTGCTTCTCTCCTTGATTACTTTCCACCCATTGCTTCTTGTCCTCAGGTGTTTTGGAGCAGGGGTATCCAACTTTTTGGATCTCAGGGACCACCAAGTTCATAATTTTAAATCCCGCGGACCACCAAATTCATAATTTTAAATCCTGCGGACCTCAAATATGAATTGTTTAAAAAAGATAAGTACATTTTACAGAGAACTTCCATTTAATATGAAATGCACCTATTTAATATAACAAAATTATAAAAGCTTATTTAATTATAACAAAATCATAAATGCTTACTTAATCATAACAAAACTAATTTTAATATAGTGTAATTATTAGAAAATAATTGAAGCTTATTTAAGTATTACTCATTTTTAGTGTGATATTTGTTCCTGCTTGTTTGAAATAAGTTTATGGATTTTTGGCTCCAATGACGTTACCACAACAACAAACAGAGAGTCATTTTTATTTCAAACCAAGTTTTAATTGCTGTGACAGATGAAAATGTCTTTTCGCATAAATATGTTTTTTTACAAATTTGTAAAGTGCTGGAAATGTCATCAGACTCCGGGCTCATATTACCTTATGTGGTGGACATGTGTAGAGGCTAAAAGATACTGGACTATAACCCATACATGGTTGGAAAAAATGATAAAAAAACACATAGACTTTAAGCCAGAGATTTTTTTATTAGGGATTGTGCCAGAAATATACAATAGAGAATTGAGATATTTGATTGTGAATGTTTTAACAGCAGCCAGAATTGTGTTTACAAAAAACTGGAAAAATGAGAAAATACCAATGCAAGATGAACTTATTAAGAAAATCATGGAATGTGCTGAAATGAGTAAATTGACATTTGAAATTAGAGAACAAGAAGATAATATTATAAGGTATGGGATTTATTTTATCTATGGCGAGATAAGAAAGCATGGAAATGAAATATGAAACATGAAATGAATGTTATAAATTTAATATTTGAAAATATTTTTGGAAGCACTAAAACCATAGTTAAATAAATGATAAATGAGGATGTTTATTTATTTGACAATATGAGAAATTAGATAATTAGTAAATTCTGAATATAGAGATGAAGCACAAAAGGTTTGTAACTGACCAACACGCTGTTTGCAATTCTAATGGATGATGGATTTATGTTCTATGTTTTGTTTAAAAATATTTTTTTTTCAAAAAAAAAATTCATTGCTTTTTCACTCAGCAATGGGTATTCACTTTTTACGGAGAGCCAGAAATGAGATCTTGATATGGATAACTGGAATTTAGCTTTGAGACTGTCGTCGGATGAGAGATCGATGAGGCTTTCTTTTTCATGCATACTTAAATTGATATCTTCAATGTTTGCTGCAAATGGATCTATTATCCACATATTGCCATGTCTGGGATCTTCTTTCTTTGGGTAATAATGACCAAGAGATTCTGGAGTGATTGTAAGTGCTGTTGAACAGTGGTTATCACCTGCTGGTTGACATCCTTCTCTCTCATATATTCATCAACATTTGAAAACATCTGCTGATCTTCTTCAGCCAATTGCATTTGCCACAGTAATAATTTCTTTTGAAAAGGATCCATTTTACCTCATAGTGTGAACATGTCCTTAAGTTGTCCTTGCAAAGATATGTTTAGTTCATTTAACAGCAACAAAATATCTGCCAGGTATGCAAGTGTGGCTACCCACTCATTGTCAGACAAGAGTTCTTGAAATTTTGTATTATTTTGCTGGTAGAAAAATAATTTAACTTCTTCGCGCAGGGCGAACAGTTGGGTTAGTATTTTGCCCCTTGACAGCCATCCCATCTCAGCATGCAGAAGAAGGTGAGTATACTCGGAACCCATTTCTTCACAAAGTGCCTCAAACATTCGAGAATTGAGCATTTGTGTTGAATTTCATTTACAATTTTAATAACATCTGATAATACTTTGTGTTGTTCTGGGGACATTTTTTTTTGCTGCAAGTTGCTCATGATGTATAATGCAGTGTGTAGACAAAATGTCTGTGTGATCTACACTTTTCACCTTTGCAACAACTCCTGAAAGACATCCAGTCATGTTTGCGGCACCGTCTGTACATATCCCAATACATTTTTTCCATTCAGTTCCATGTTCCAGGAAATAACTATTCAGTGCTTCAAAAATCTCAGAGCTAGTTGTTTACCTGGCAAGTTGAGCTAACAAAGTAGTTCTTCCTGTAACTCTCCTTCACTCTCAATCCTCACAAAACAAAGGAGAAGTGTTTTGTTAGTTATACCTGTTGATTCATCAATTTGAATTGCATAAAATGGTGAATTTTTCATGGTGAATTTTTCACCATTTTTATAACTTGATTTTCAACATCTTAAACCATGCCTTCAATTCTGTGCTTGATAGTGGTAGCGGACCTAGTAATTGCTTTCAGTTTCTGGATGGCCTGCTTTCCCAAAACCTCTTCACAGGCTTGTAATATGCAAGGCTTAATTAATTCTTCTCCAATCATATATGGCTTTTTATATTTTGCAATCTGAAGTGCTATCAGAAAAGAAACCTTTAATAAGGACTTATCTTCAAGTGTCATTTTTGTTAAAGCACTTACTTTCTTTTGCATATTTTCACGCATTCTTTGAAAATATTCAAGTGATTTGTTAGCCAAATCTGGGTGTTTTGAGTGCAAGTGTCTTCTGAGTTTTGAAGGTTTCATACCATCATTGGATAAACTCTCAGAACACACAACACAAAGTGGTCACTACCAGGTTCTTGAATAAATCCAAATTTCAAGTAGTTCAAAACATATCTTCTAGATACTTTGAGTTTTTTTCTTCTTTCCACCTTATGTTGTTCTTCCTAATGGTGCCTGAGGAGAACTGTGGAGGCTCTGATTCATTGATAGCTCACAATTAAGTGCAATACACATATTGGTACTGCTACTATTATCATTAGTAACATTATCTTTTGTGTTACTAAAGAAATGCAAACTATTCCTTTGCTTCTTTTCACTCATCATGGAAAACATTTGAATCTAAAACCAAACAAAAAAAAATCAATCAGCACCATTATTTCATTCTGGACAGCGAAGGCTGCACTTCTTTTTGTGTATTGTACCATCTGCAAAGTTGCGCATTGCACGTGCCAGTGAAGAAGCTCAATCTTTGCTAGTATGAAAACCCTGAGGAATCCCAAAGCTGTAGGCCACAGTGAGAAAAATGGGGAAAACATCCTAGAAGAAAGCAAGGTGAAACCAATTTCATAGAGTTCCTCCCAAACAAAGTTATTGATGAGGCAATGAAAATTCTAGGCAGCAGCACTTGACAAAGCCTTTATTTTGGTCTATTTATGTATGTGATTAGTTTGGTAAACCACTGAGGAATTATTAAAGGGAAAAATTAGAATATATATTCTATCAGAACAGAAAATAACCCCCGATATTGGTGATTGGTACCAATAAAGGAGAATATTTGTAGCTCAGGGTTGAAATGAGGGATTCTGAGCTTGGTTGTTTTCTTGCAGACATTTCATTACCTCAACGAGGTAACATCATCATCAAGAAAACAAGCAAGCTCAGAGAGCACCAAGGCCTCATCATTGGTGATTAACATACATTAAGTGATTGTCAAAAGCAAGGGCAGTGATCGAGTAATAATCGTTAAAGAAGGGACATGACAAATGGGATCTTTCAAATGGTTCGTTACACAATGCAAAGACTTCCTAGATAATATAATATACATTGTGTTCTTTTGTACTATACAAGGTGAGCCTTCACATTAGACAGAAACTACAACGTCAGAAGAACAGGCCCTGCCCAAGCCAAACTAGAGCCATGTATCCCTTTTTAATTGGCCTTCCCAGGAACTTCACCCAACATAAATGGGATGGACAGGTCTGTGCAAAAGAGTCTGATCTGGATCACACAGATTTTCCCTCCTGTTCAGCCTCATCCCTTTTGCCAAGTCAAGCATCTGAGCAAGAATGAAGAAGGTGCTTCTCTGTGGGTTCTTCATTCTGCTTTCTTCCACCCTGGGTAAGTTGGAAAAAAACCTCAGCTCTTTACTAGCGTTTAAAAAGAGAGGGGGGGGGGAAGAGACAGGTGGATGTGAAGCAGCATCCTGAAAAAATAAAATATACCACTATGGATGTTTGAACGTAGCCAGTTTGTTGATTTGAATACTGAAGCAAAACAGCTAACCTAATCATTTATTCAAAATTTGAACATTCATACATTTTAAAATGCACTTCATCAGAAACTATTCTACAACATGTATTAGAGAAGGCTAAATTGATGAACGTGTAATTCTGGACAGAAAGAGTAAGACCGGAACATTATAAATTTGATCCCTGTATTATTTTGGGCTGGCTGTACCTACATAGCAGCCATTTTGTAAACCAGCAATTCCTTTTCATGGGGGAGATTCAACTTAGAAATAAGAGGAATTTTCTGACAGGGAGAGCAATCAACCTTCAGAAGTTGTGGGAGCTTCATCACTGGAGGCTTTCAAGAAGAGACTAGACTGTCATCTGTCAGAAATGGTGTAGGGTCTCCTGCTTGGGTGGGGGTGGGGGGTTGGACTAGATGACCTACAAGGTCCCTTCCAACTCTGTTAATTGTGCAAGAACACCTTGGCCTTCCTCAAAAGGGCTCAACCAGCTCAGAAAGATCCCAGGGGATGGGAATACAAATACAAACACAAACAATTTACACAGTCAGTTTCATACAAGGCATTTAAATGATGCAATCGTATTGGCTGATCTGTATTTAGTCACTTACATTTCTAAGCAAGTGAAAACTGATCCGTACGTTTACCTTTGTACATGCTTATAATAGTGGCTTTTCCATGTTTCTCCTGCTTGAGCAAGAGGTGGGCTAGAAGGCCTCCAAGGTCCCTCCCAACTCTATTATTACGTTATTCCTGTTATCTTTAACAGCAGATTTGCAGCTTCTGCCACACCTGAACTGCACTGTTGCAACTGTAGCTTATAGTATATTCTGCTGTTCCGGGTAAATTTGCAACGTAATAAATAACTTTGCATCCTAATTATAATATATGAAATGTTTCTGCAGTCCACTTCCAAGCCACATGAGCCTGATTTGGCTAAGTGTTGACCACTGTAGTAATTTAAATGCCTCAAGAGTCCCCCAAATTCTTTTGGGCTGATCCATTGTTTATACAGATTGATAGTGCTTTGAGAAGGAAGGACGGAAGGGAGGGAGGGAGGAAGTGATTGTAAACTTATAAAAGAAGTAATTCTTATTGCCAGTTGTTGCTTTCCAAAATTTTAAACAATTAAGTAAAGTTGGAAATAGGCAGAAAATCTTTTAACAGTTTAAAACTTTTTTTAAAAAAATCACACTCTGAATTTTGTATGAGAAGGAAGCAAAGATTTTCTGAAACTGCTTTTGCTCTCTTTTGCTCTTGCAGTCCATGGAATCATCTGCTATAACTGCAGCACACAATTTAAAGACAGCTGCCAGGGGAAAGCAGTAGAGTGCGATGAATACACTGATCGATGTATGACGGAATCAGTGTACTCAAAAGGTAAGATTCCAGCACACCCGAACATGATTCTTGTTTAAGTGCTTTAGCCATAACCAGTGGAGGGATTCAATTTTTTTTTACTACTGGTTCTGTGGGCGTGGCTTGGTGGGCATGGCAGAGGAAGGTTACTGCAAAATCCCGATTCCCTCCCGATCAGCTGGGACTTGGGAGACAGTGAATAGATGGGGGCAGGGCCGGTCAGTTCATTAAATGGTATCATGTAACTAACAGGAAGTCAAATCAGGACCCACAAAGTGGGCAGAACATAGCAAGGCCCATGAATACCCAGACCAGCATTATTTAGATCTGGTGAAGTTTCCAGAGGTCTTTCATGGGATCTCTAAACTTCAGGGCAAGACTTTGATGACAAGTTCATTGATGTTTCTCCAATAACATCCCTTGAGGAACATGTCATATGATCATAATCTCAGGTAATAACGTGTGTTATTAGATGTGAGTCTGTCTATATGACAACTCGAGGCCGTTAGCTCACTGGGGGAGGCCTTCTCTCCACCACCATTTCTTTGCAGGACATGTCAACACTGGAAATTTGCTGCCGGGATAACTCGCTGTAGGCACTGGATGGAGAACCAGGTGAGTGAGCGGACTGTCAGAGGGGGGCGATGGTAGGTTGACTCTGGCCCAAATGCCAAACCGGCAGTTTGGCCGCAGTGGGGGATGGGACAGCACTGGGAGGGGTACTTCCCATTTTGACCCCCTCACTGCCGCCATTGCCTTGGCTCCACCCCAAATGGGCAGTTTGGCTGCGGCGGTGTGACAGCAGTAGGCAGACCTTCTGCCACTCTATGCCACTTTTTTTTTAAAGTGCCGCAACTCTGCCAGTTTTTTTTACATGCTGCTTCTCTGCCAGTTTGTTTTTTAAAGTGCCACTGCCACATTGCAAGGTTTCTGTTCCTTGTTGAGTGGCAGTGGCCTCTGCCAGTTTTCTTTTTTTTGTGCCATGGCTCTGCTAGTTTTCTTTAAGTGCCATCGCTGCTCTACAATGAAAAAAACCCTTGCAATGTTTATTTATTTATTTATTTAGACTTCTATACGCTTCATAGTGTTTTACAGCCCTCTCTAAGTGATTTACAAAGTAAGCATATAGCATATAGCATAATAGCATATTGCATTAGCATTAGCATATTGCCCCCAACAATCTGGGTCCTCATTTTACCTTGGAAGAATGGAAGGCTGAGTCAGCCTTGAGCTGGTGAGATTCAATCTGCTGATCTGCTGAACTAGCAGTCAGCTGAAGTAGCTGCAGTACTGCCCTCTAACTACTGCGTCACCTCGGCTGTGTGGTGGCAGTGCTTAAGAAAAAATCCTAGCAGAGCTACTTCACTTTTTAAAAAACTGGCAGAGCAGCAGAAGCCCTGCCTACCGTCCACACCCCACCACAGCCAAGCTGCCCACACAGGCAATGGTGGCAGTGAGGGGGTCAAAATGGGAAGTGCCCAGTCTAGTTCCACTCCATCCAACTACCAGTTCAGCATTTAGGATGGAGTCAACATACCTCCACCACCCTCTGACAGCCCGCTTGCTCACCCGCTCTCCTGCCTGGCTCTCCATCCAGTGCCCCACCCATCCCTGTCCCCAGCTGCTCACTCACCTGCTTGCTTGCACAGCTCTCTATCAGGTGCCCATAGCGAATTTCCAGTATTGATGTGTCCTGAAAAGAAGTGGTGGTGCTGAGTTGGCAGAGGGGACTTGGCGGTGGTGAGAAGGCCACCCTCAGCTGGCCATGCCAAGCTACCAGCATCAAGTTGTCCCATTCTGATTAAATGTTATGGACACTTTCTCTTGGCTCAGCATTCTAGAATTTCACTGCATTTCCCACTATTCTCCATTTAGTGCAGGGATGGGCTGCTGGGGGTTTGCCGGGGTTTGAGAGAACCTCTAGATGAGATTCTGTGCAGTTCAGAGAACCCCAAATCTCACTCCTGGCTGGCCCTGCCCCTCCCTCCCCTCCCAAAATCCTATGTGGCCCATATTGGATGCAGGTAAGTGCAGGACATACACGGAGGCTCAGGGAGGGTGAAAAATGTGCCTACTAGAAGTTCAGGAAGTTCAGAGGGCCTGCAGAGTTTATGGAGGCCATTTTCACCCTCCTGGAGGCTCAAGGAAAGCCTCTGGAGCCCAGGGAGGGCAAAAAGCCCCTCCCCCTGTGATGCATGAGGCTGACTAGGCCACACCTACCATGGCCACATCCGCCCTGCAACCAGGCAGAGAAGTTGTGGCTAAATTTTTTGAAGCCCACCCTTAATCTAGTGGTAGAGTTCCAGCAAGTGATGAAGGCCAACCCATTCTCTATTGACAAGCTGTCCTGGTGGTACACAAAATGAGGAAGGAAATATTTTCTTGGGGCTAGGACATTTGAATTCAATCGAGTGAATGCAGGGTAAATTAACCTTGAGAACTATAATCGTCTCATTTGGGTGCCAGCGTCCATGGCTGGGAGCCATTGGCTGCATTTGCTCAGCAGGCCTTCAGCTCCCATCTCTCTATCTTCGTGTCTGTCCCTGACTCATAGTTTTTTTTCCCCTTTAAAGGTGGTGAATTTCGGGGAGTCTACACTCGTTGTGCTAAAGGAATTGACAATTGGAGGTGTTGTACTATTCTCATATATGCATCTGAAGTTCATATTCTAAATTGTTGTTTCACTGACAGATGCAATGGGAAGCGGTCACCTTTTATTTCACCTAAGTGTGCCAAGCCTACTTTTGGGTGATGAGGGAAATCAGCCTGCCACTCCTTCATCTCTGCAGCCTTCTCCTTCCTTGATCTTGAAGAAATCACTACTATCTTACTACCCATTTGGGACATATTATGATTTACCTTGACTGTCTCATTTTGTTCCTTATCCTTGTGTTATCCACATCATTTGGAGGTAAACCCATCAAGTGACTGTGCATGATGATTCAAAACAACTGGAAAATACAGGCCGGGGAACTCTATTATTATCCCAAAGAGGACAAATAAAACAATAAATATGTATTCTGAGCAATGCAATTCTATCACTTCTTTTCTACACATTCCCAAGTGTCTGAGCAGCTGCCTTTCTTTACCCATTTGTGGTCTTTATACCAGTGGTGGAATTCAATTTTTTTTTACTACTGGTTCTGTGGGCGTGGCTGGGTGGGCATGGCAGGGGAGGGATACTGCAAAATCCCCATTCCCACCCCACTCCTGGGGGAAGGATATTGCAAAATCTCCATTCCCTCCCCACTCTGGGACCAGACAGAGGTGGTTTTTGCCAGTTTTCCGAACTACTCAAAATTTCTATGACGGGTTCTCCAGAACCTGTGAGAACCTGATAAATTTCAACCGTGCTTCATACCCTGAGTGTAAAGTCATACGCATATTTGCATATATAGTGGAAATTGCTCTTTGTGTTCAGAGTACATGACTCCTACTGCTAGGGAATCAGATTAAAACAAGCTGCTAATGAAAGAACAGCACTGCAGCAAAAAATGACATCAAATTAGCAGGATTACCGCACAATAAAAAATACAGAAGTAAAAAAATAACTATCTTCAAAATATCTCAGTTTTTAACATTCTTAGGAAGTGAAAAAAAAAATTCCATCTGGCACAAAAGAGGACAAGTTCAGCATCTGTAGAGAGCACACTCTATGCTTGGGTGCCATCCAGTGGTTGAATTTAATTTTTTTTACTACCGGTTCTGTGGGTGTGGCTTGGTGGTCGTGGTGTAGTGTGGCTTGGTGGGCATCACAGGGGAAGGATACTGCAAAATCTCCATTCCCACCCCACTCTGGGGCCAGCCAGAGGTGGTTTTTGCCAATTCTCCAACTACTCAAAATTTCCACTACTGGTTCTCCAGAACCTGTCAGAACCTGCTGAATAGCACTCCTGGTGCCATCACTGACTAGGTCCTCACACTTGTAATTAATCTCTTCATTATGAAGGGCAGAGGACTCCAGAATAATCTCAGGGTCTGACTTGGCACAGAAAACATCTATAGGTGGGTTTTAAAACAGGAAGCAAAAAAGCAGCTCTTTGAGCAGGGCTAAAGAAAAATAATGCAGTAGCCGGTTTGTTCATTTACTCTACTTACATTCTATCCTTTCCTTGTGAATTGCAAACACTGAACTACTTGCTTAAGCAAATGGATCTCCTTTCCAGGATGTGCAGAATCCTCATCCATCTCTCTGGCTCCTGGATACAGAGTGGACATTTGGGATTTTCTTGGTCCAAACTGAAAGGAGCCCAGGCTTTGCTGTGTCTGCTAAGCATTGCCGAGACAGTGTTGGATTCTGCTCAGGAATGATTAACAACATGAATTTATATTCCACTCCCATGATCTGTGTTTCTCATCTCCAAACACATCTGCACTAATTAATAGCTAAAGCTCTTACAGAAAAATCTATACAATGACTACTGTGCTGACTGCATAAAAAGTAAGACCCACAATCAATCCCCCAACATCCAGCCCTCCATCACCCAAAACATCCAACCATCTATCATCCAAGACATCCATCCAACCATCATCCAAAACTAGGTAAGCACACCCTTTACTTCCTCAATACCAACCACTAATGACCTCAAATGCAAACTAATACACGGAAGAAGCATTGTTAACAAAATGCCCGAACTCCTCCTCTTATTAAATACTGCTACATTTGACATTATATTTGTCTGTGAAACATGGCTAAATTCAACCCTCCCTGACTCCATCATCACAGTAAGAGACTATCATGTTTACCGGTCTAATCGTGAAACCTGCAGAGGGGGTGGAGTAGCTATCTTCTACAAAAAGTCACTAAACCTAAAAAATATTCAAGTTGCACATGAACTCACTCTTCTGGAAACTATCGTCTGCGAACTGTCCTTAAACACCACACTTCGCTTCTTACTATGTTACAGAGCCCCTGACTACGATATCGCACATGCAACCAAGTTAACTTCACTACTAACGTGGGCATCCTCCTGCCTATACCCTCTCATCTTTCTTGGTGACCTCAACCTACCTCTTATTAATTGGACAATAAATGAATGTACAACTGAACCCATTCATACATCCCTATACAATGTTGTTATAAATCTAGGTCTAGATCAACTAGTAACTAACAACACTAGATTCAACAACTGCCTCAACCTCATCTTCTGCAACAGCTTAAACTCAATTTATGGACTACAAATAAAAGAACGCTTTTCCAACAGTGACCACAGCATTATTGACTTTTGTCTCAATATACACCAAAATAATGGGATACCCAACTACAACTTTATAAAAGCCAGCTATGATCTCATAGACACCGACCTCTCATCTCTTGACTGGCAAATTCTATTCTCTTGCTGTTACACTGCCAAAGACCATTATAACATTTTCTTGCTTGAAATTAGTAGAGTTATTAAACTATATGTACCACTAATCACCACAAAAACCAGGAAAACCAAATTACCCATTTCAATAAGAAATCTCCAATAAAAAAAAAATCCCTCTGGCGAAAAAACAAAACTGGCTATGTAGCTAATTTTAAAAGCTGCTACAAAATTATATGCCACCAAATAAAAACTGAAAGCACCAATTACCACACCAAACAAGAAGAGAACCTCCTGCGCATGAAATCCACCCGCACCTTCTATAATTTGGTAAACTACAAACTTAAAGACTCAAGATCCATCCCACACCTAAAAGCACCTAAGGTTAAAGAATGCAATGATGAAGCAAGTTAAAGAAAAACTCTTCAACGCATTCTTTGGCTCAGTCTTTGTAAACAGCAATGGCTCATTCCCTAGTTGTACCACAAATAATTACAACGATTTAACACAAATAGATTTCACAGAAGATAATGTTGAAAAGTCACTATGCAGACTAAAACCATCTCTATCTATCGTACCTGATGGACTATGTGCATACTTCTTAAAAAAGCTGTCCACTGCTATAGCAGAACCCCTAAGCATAATCTTTGAAAAATCCTTCAAGACCAGCTCTCTACTCACTAGCCACGGTCTTCCCTATCTTCAAAAAGGGAGACCCCAGCCTAGTTGAAAATTACAAACCAATCTCTTTATGCTGAGTCACCTGTAAAGTCATGGAATCAATCATTAACCATTCTATTACCCTCCACGTAGAAACAACCAACCTACTCTCTAATAAACAATTTGGTTTCAGAAAAAATTTATCCTGTAATCTACAACTTCTACACTGCAAGAACATATGGACTACAAATCTCAAATCTCAGGGCCAACCAATAGACGCAATTTACATAGACTTCTATAAAGCCTTTGATTCAGTGGTAAATGACAAACTACTTCTCAAACTAAAATCCTATCACATCTGCAGACCGCTACATAAATGGATAGCTGCATTCCTGTCAAACAGACAACAAGTGGTCAAAATAGGGAGCGCTCTATCAAATCCTGCACCTGTTAATAGCGGTGTCCTGCAAGGCAACATTCCACGACCAACACTCTTCATACTATACATAAATTACCTTTGGGATCATATTATAAACAACTTTAAGTTTGTAGTTTATAGGGGATATAGAAATCGAACCCTTGCCATGGTCGGATCATTCTCTCCTTCACTTTGACCTTCAAACCACTGCACCCCACCGCAGGGAGGCGGAACGATGAGGTGGTTCTGCCCCAGGTGCCTGATGGATCCAGATCGTTTCCAGATGGAGCTTGGGCCATTCCCTGAGGCTCTGGCTCATGACTCGACCAAGGACCTGGTAGCCGCCTGGGATAGGGCGGCTACAGGAGTTTTGGATCGGGTTGTGCCTTTGCGGCCTCTGACTCGGCGCCGATCTCACTTGGCTCCTTGGTTCAACGAGGAGCTGAGGGAGATGAAACACCAGAAAAGACACCTAGAGAGCGGTTGGAGGGCCAGCCATTCTGAATCTGACCGAACACTGGTAAGGTCTCATATTAAGACCTACCTGGTGGCGATAAAAGCGGCAAAATATAACTATTTTTCCGCTCTTATTGCATCATCAGATAATTGCCCGGCTGCCCTGTTTAGGGTGACCTGCTCCCTGCTCCTTCAGGAAGCGCGGGAGGACCCCTTGGAGGGTAGAGCCGAGGAATTTGTACAGTATCTGTATGACAAAATCACTCAGATTCAGGAACATCTGGACTCTGACTGGGTAGAGTCAGGGGGGAGGATGGAGGCAGGTCTTGAGAACGTTATCTGGGAAGAGTTTGACTCGGTGACTCCTGAAGACGTGGACAGGATACTGGGTAGACTGAGTGCAGCCACATGTTAATTGGACCCATGTCCCTCCTGGCTGGTGCTGTCCTCTCGGGAGGTGACACGAGGCTGGCTCCAGGGGATTATAAATGCTTCTTTGAGTGAGGGTGTCTTTCCCACCGCCTTGAAAGAGGCGGTGGTGAGACTGCTCCTCAAGAAGCCTTCCCTGGACCCGGCAGTGTTGTCTAATTATCGTCCAGTCTCCAACCTTCGCTTCATTGCGAAGATTGTTAAGAGTGTGGTTGCGCGACAGCTCCCTCAGTACCTGGAGGAATCGGCTTATCTACATCCGTTCTAGTCTGGCTTCAGGCCTGGGTACAGCACGGAGACGGCATTGGTCACGTTGGTTGATGATCGCTGGAGGGCCCGGGACAGGGGTTGTTCTTCTGTCCTGGTCCTATTAGACCTCTCAGCGGCTTTTGATACCATTGACCATGGTATCATGCTACACCGGTTGGAAGAGTTAGGAGTGGGAGGCACCGTGTTACGGTGGTTCTCCTCCTTTCTCTCTGACCGGTCACAGTCTGTGTTGACAGGGGGGCAGAGGTCAACCCCGAGGCCCCTTGTATGTGGGGTGCCACAAGGGTCAATCCTCTCGCCCCTTTTGTTCAACATTTATGTGAAGCTGCTGGGCGAGATCATCCGTGGTTTCGGGGTGAAGTACCATCTATACGCTGATGACACTCAGCTGTACATCTCCACCCCGGACCACCCCAATGATGCCCTCGAAGTGATGTCCCGGTGCCTGGAGGCTGTGCGGATCTGGATGGGGAGGAACAGACTCGGGCTCAACCCATCCAAGACTGAGTGACTGTGGTTTCCGACATCCCGGTATAGTCAGTTGGTGCCATCACTGACTATTGGGGGCGAGTCATTGGCCCCCACAGAGAGGGTTCGCAACTTGGGTGTCCTCCTGGACTCACAGCTGTCTTTAGAAGAGCACTTGATGGCTGTGGCCAGGAGGGCCTTTTATCAGGTTCTCCTGATTCGCCAGTTGCGTCCCTTTCTGGATCGGGACTCGTTAACCATGGTCACTCATGCCCTCATCACTTCCCACCTAGACTACTGCAATGCCCTCTACATGAGGCTCCCCTTGAGGAGCATCTGGAGACTCCAGCTGGTCCAGAATGCGGCCGCGCGGGTGGTTATGGGGGCGACATGGCGCTCCCATGTGACACCCCCCTGTGCGAGCTGCACTGGCTCCCGGTGGTCTTCCGGGTGCGCTTCAAGGTTTTGGTCACCACCTTTAGAGCGCTCCATGGCTTAGGACCAGGGTACCTACGAGACCGCCTTCTGCCACCAGTAGCCTCTCACAGACCAGTATGCTCCCATAGAGAGGGACTTCTCAGGGTGCCGTTGGCCAAACAATGTCGGCTGGCGGCCCGCAGAGGGAGAGCCTTCCCTGTGGGGGCACCTACTATTTGGAACGAGCTCCCCCCGGAGATATGGAACATCCCAGATCTGCGCGCTTTCCGCTGTGCCCTTAAAATGTTCTTTTTCCAGCAGGCTGGCCTGGCCTAACCTCTTTTAAATTGTTTTAAATTTTAAATTGGGTTTTAAAATTGGTTTTAATTTGTTGTTTGGGGCCATAATATTTAATATATTTTAAACGTTTTTAATATTTGTATTACATGTATTTTATTTTGGCTGTTCACCGCCCAAGTCCCTCGGGAGTAGGGTGGTATATAAATTTAATAAATAATAATAATAATAATAATAATAATAATAATAACAACAACAACAACAACAACAACTGTGTTCTCTTTGGTGATGATGTAAAAATATTTAACACCACCGACAATACTGCTACACTTTAAAAAGACCTTGACTTTGTGTTGGAATGGTCAAACAATTGGCAGCTCCAAATCTCAACCAACAAATGCTCTGTCTTACACATTGGCAAAAAGAACCAGAACACAAAATACAAGCTGAGTGGACACGACCTTGTAGATGACCCTAACTGTGTCAAGGACCTTGGAGTACTCATATCTAATGATCTAAGTGCCAAAGCCCACTGTAAAAACATCGCCAAAAAGACATTAAGAGTTGTAAACTTAATCTTGCATAATTTCTTCTCTGGTAATAACACACTACTAACCAGAGCAAACAAAACATTTGCTAGACCAATTCTCGAATACAGCTCATCTGTCTGGAACCTGCACTGCATATCGGACATTAATACAATTGAATGTGTCCAGAAATATTTCACAAGAAGAGTCCTCCACTCCTCTACTCACAACAAAATACCTTATGCCACCAGACTTGAAATTCTGGGCTTAGAAAACTTAGAACTATGCCGCCTTCGGTATGACCTAAGCATAGCTCATAAAATCATCTGCTACAATGTCCTACCTATCAATGACTACTTCAGTTTCAACTACAACAATACACAAGCACACAATAGATACAAACTTAAGGTAAACTGCACCAAACTCGATTGCAGAAAATATGACTTCAGCAACAGAGTGGTCAATGCCTGGAATGCACTACCTGACTCTGTGGTCTCATCCCAAAACCCCCAAAATTTTAACCTAAGACTGGCTACTGTTGACCTCACCCCATTGCTAAGAGGTCTGTAACAGGTGTGCATAAGAGCACCAGCATTCCTACCGTCCCTGTCCTAATGTTTCCTTTATTTGTATCTATTTTATGTATCCAATCCATACTTATACTTATTACCTAATACATTCTTGACAAAACAAACAAACAAACAAACAAAATCATCATCTAAGTGATCACCCAACATTAGGGTGAACTCCCTGTCAGCTTAGGAGGACCACATGGAAAGTACAATGATACCATGCAGTGAGACACATGCAGATCTGTAGATTGGGGAAAGAAACAATCAGTTTGCAAATGCATGGCACAACATAAGAGAACAAATCCATCAGGAAAAGATTCAGTAATCCATCTGCATTGAAAAAGACAAAGGCCACACCTTTGAAGATAGCAAAGTCCACATTTTGGACACAGTGGACCACTGGTTTGAAAGAGGGGTCAAAGAGGCCATCTATGTCAAAACTGAGCAACCTTCTCTCAACAGAGGGAGAGGGGATACAACATTATCCAGTCTCCAGTCCACAACACAATCCTTTTAGCAGTTCCAAGAAGGTTTCACACCCATTTTTGCACTACTTAGGTGACCTTGAAATCACAGATAAATTTCCAAATGGTCTCAATGACTCACTAAAAGAATGCAAATGACCAGTTATCTGCAAGGAGTATAAATCTTTCCATTTCCCACCATCCATCCACAACTGAAGAAGCTTCTTGGATGAGAAATGAAACGTCTTCAAAGAAACACAAAAAAGTCCAGTTGACTCTTGGGGGTGGGGGGGGGGAATACCTTTGGGATGACCACATGGAAATAAACTTGGAGTAGGTGCAGAAAGGGGGTTGAGAAGGATTTTCTATGGCTGGATCAAAATAAATAATAATAGCTGGCATACAGATCCTTCTTCCTCTTGCTTGCTAAGCAAGCGCTCTACCATTTGCACTAATTCCCCAGTTGTCCGATAGCACTCTTGCACAATTTCGCAAGAAAGAAAGGGAAAAACTAAGATAACCTGCAGAAGCCAAAAACAGAAGTTTGGTGTTCCATATTGAGAATATCCTGTAATCTACAACTTCTATACTCCAAGAACATATGGACTACAAATCTCGATCTGGGCAAAGCAATAGACGCAATTTACATAACTTCTGCAAATCCTTTGATTCAGTAGTACATGATAAACTACTTCTAAAACTAAAATCCTATGGCATCTTCAGACCCCTACATAATTGGATAGCTGTGTTTCTGTCAAACAGAAAACAAGTGGTCAAAATAGGGAGCACCCTATCAAATCCTGCAGCTGTTAATAGCGGTGTCTTGCAAGGCAGCATTCTAGGACCAACACTCTTCATACTATACATAAATGACTCGATTGCAGAAAATATGACTTCAGCAACAGAGTGGTCAATGCCTGGAATGCACTACCTGACTCTGTGCTTTCATCCCAACCCCCCAAAATTTTAACCTAAGACTGGCTACTGTTGACGTCGCCCCATTGCTAAGAGGCCTGTAAGGGGCGTGCATAAGAGCACCAGCATGCCTATTGTCCCTGTCCTAATGTTTCCTCTATTTGTATCTATTTTATGTATCCAATCCATGCTTATACTTATTACCTAATACGTTCTTGACTAAATAAATAAATAAATATATAAATAAATAAAAATATTAATTAATTAATTAATTAATTAATTAATTAATTAATTAATCTCTTCAGGCTTAGCAATCACCCAACATTAGGGTGATTAGCAATCACCCAACATTAGGGTGAACTCCCCATCAGTTTAGGAGGACCACATGGAAAGTGCAATGATAAGTACCATGCAGTGGGACTCGTGCAGATCTGTAGATTGGGGAAACAAAACAATCACTTCATAAACAATAGCAAAGATAGCAAAGTCCACATTTTGGACAGAGTGGACCATTGGTTTGAAAGGTGTCAAAGAGGCCATCTATGTCAAAACAGAACAGCCTTCTCTCAACAGAGGGAGAGGTGATACAACATTATCCAGTCTACAGTCTACACCACAACCCTTTTAGCATTTCCAAGATGGTTCCACACTCCTTTGCATTACTTAGGTGACCTTGAAATCACAGATAAACCTCCAGGTGCCTCAATGACTCACTAAAAGAATGCAAATGACCAGCTATCTGCAAGGAGTATAAATCTTTTCATTCCCCACCATCCATCCAGAGCTGAAGAAAGTTCTTGGATGAGAAGCAAAATGTCTTCAAAGAAACACAAGAAAGTCCAGTTGCCTCTTGGGGGGAAAAAGCACCTTTGGGATGACCACATGGAAAGAAACTTGGTGGAGATGCAGAAAGGGAGTTGCGAAGGATTTTCTATGGCTGGATCGAAATAAATGATAATAGCTGGAGAATGCAGGCATAGATCCTGCTACCTCTTGCTTGCCAAGCAAGCGCTCTACCATTTGCTCTAATTCCCCAGTTGTCCGAAAGCACACTTGCACAATTTTGCAAGAAAGAAAGGGAAAAACTAAGATAACCTGCAGAAGCCAAAAACAAAAATTGGTGTTCCATATTGAGAGTGGGTCAAATTCATCTACATTAATGGAAACCTGTAAATCAACATACCTGGATCTTCAAAAGGATGCCTAAATTACCACTCGGGGCCATCCAGGCTGCCTTGTGTGAGTAAAACCTCCATCTAAAATGTATCCTTTCCTCCTAAGAGCTCTTTCTAAATGCCTCTTTGTCCACTGGAAGATATGAAGGACAAGGGGAGGCAAGAGAAGGGGGCTCTTACAATAAAGCCTGGATCCATTTATTTATTTATTTATTGGTTCGATATATATGCTGCCCTTCTCCGGAGACTTAGGGCGGCTTACAATGCATTAAGCAATAGCCTTCATACTTTTGTATATACCTGCTTAGTAGGGCTTTCGCCCCCCACCCCCACCCCAAGCGGTGTTCTTTTTATACAAAGTCAGCTTATTGCCCCCACAAGCCGGGTCCTCATTTTACCTACCTCGAAAGGCTGAAAGACTGAATCAACTTTGAGCCTGGTGAGATTTGAACTTGCAGTAATTGCAGGCAGCTGGTGCTACTTAACAGCACTTTAGACTGCTGTGCCACCAAGGCTCTTGCTGCGCCACCAAGGCCATCATGAAAAGAAGCTGGTTCCAGCTACCATACTAAAAAGTTTCCAGTCTCTGCCACTACATTCCATCCCCAAACTAGGGGATAGCGAGCAGGGTTACCAAATATCCAGTAAAAGGAGGACATGTCCTCCTTTTTATACTCTTGTCTTCCATTCATCAGGTGTAGCCTTAAAAATCCAATAGACTTCTCTACCTGAGCAGCTTTTCTATATGGCACATCACTTTCTTAAGCAGTGCTAATCAGACATTAACCAAACTCACCTCTGTGACAATTTCTTCATTACTACTCTCAAGCTGGCTTGCTTTTCTGCCTAAAATTGGTTCTAACATATCCCTGTGATTTAAAAACCAGTCTTTTTAATGCTGGGAAAAAAGAGGCTGTCCATGCTATCATTGTCTCCTTCACTTGTTCTTCTAATGTTTATTTATTTATTGGTTCAATTTATATGCAGCCCTTCTCCGGAGACTCAGGGAGGCTTACAATGCGTTAAGCAATAGCCTTCATACTTTTGTATATACCTGCTTAGTAGGGCTTTCGCCCCCCACCCTCCCAAGCAGTGTTCTTTTTTATACAAAGTCTGTTTATTGCCCCCACAATCCGGGTCCTCATTTTACCTACCTCGAAAGGATGGAAGGCTGAGTCAACCTTGAGCTTGGTGAGATTCAAACTTGCAGTAATTACAGGTAGCTGGTGCTAGTTAACAGCACTTTAGTCTGCTGCGCCACCAAGGCACGTGTTCATGTTCCTTGAGAATCCAAAATTTCATAATATCTTACCATTTTTTGAATTTCTAAGGTGTTGTGGTGTATCATCGCCTCCATTGTGGATAACCATCCAGGAACTTTCATATAGTGTTTACTTTTAATTTCCTGCCATGTATAAATGAACAAATCTCTTAATATATGATTGCAAAAATACCTATGTGTTTTGTTCCTGGTGTTCCACAAGAAGGCGTGCCACCCCATCAACAAAACATGTCCCTCCAAGGTTAACAATCTTTGGTTTTTCAGATTCACTCATTCCCTGACCCATGTGAAACCTGTTGCTCTATAATATGTCTCCCATGCTGGGAGTCCAAATCCACCTCTGCCTCTATCATCTTGCAAAGTACTTAATTTAATTCTTGTCTTTTTTCCTTCCCACACAAATTTTGTAGTTATCTTGTTCAAATTTACAAAAAAAAATAAATATGTCCAATTTTACTGGAATCATCTGAAATAAATAAAGCAGCCTTGGCAGAACGTTCATCTTTATAGCTGCTATCCTCCCTAATAATGATAATTTCAGTTTCTCTCATTTTTCTAAGTCCTCTTTTATTGAACTAAAGTTACATAATTATTCTCTTTTATAGTTGAGCATCTACTTGTCAAATATATGCCTAAATACTTAACTTTTTTATTACTTGTAATCTTAATTCTTTAATTAATTCCTCTGTTTGTTTTCCTGTTACATTGTTTGTTAACGTTTTGGTCTTATCTTTATTAATTTTTAAGCCAGCTACCTTTCCAAATTCCTCTATCTCTCTTATCAATATTGGTTCTGTTTTTAATGGTTCTTCTATGAAGAATACAAGGTCATCTGCAAATGCTTGGGCCTTGTATTTCTCTTGTTTTACATTCTATCCTTTTATCTTTTTGTTTGATCTAATTCTTATCAATAGATTTTCCAATGTCGGGATGAAGAGCAAGGGTGAAAGTGGACATCCCTGCCATACTCCTTTTTTTATGTCAAAAATTTTTTTTGTAAAATCTCCATTTACTATTATACTTGCTTTTTATTTTGTGTATATGGAGGCTATTATATTTTCAAATCTCTCCCCAAATTTCATGTTTTTTTATTTGCTGAAGCATAAATTGCCAATTGACCTGATCAAAAGCCTTTTGGGCATCCAGAAAGACCAGGGCTACCTGCCTCTCTGGATGCACCTCATAATATTCTAATACATTAATTACAGTTCTTATATTATTTTTTATTTGTCTTGTTGGTAAAAACCCATTTTGGTCTGGGTGTATTCTACAATTTAGTATTTTTTTCATCCTGTTTGCCATTATAGTCATAGAAATTTTGTAATCAGTGTTTAATAAAGAGATTAGTCTATAATTTTTTATCTGTGCTATATCTGCTCCTTCCTTCAGTATCAACGAAATGTATATTCCTTCCTCCTTCCTATTCTTCTTCAGGATTCAATATCCTGAATCTGCATATCTCAAATTACCCTCTATTTCTTCTCTAATGTACACCATTATTCCTCTTTTCTTTTCTTCCGCTAATGCTACAAATGATTCTCCTAATTTTTTACTTGTTCTTCTTCTAATTTGATACCCAATAAATACAGTAGCTGTACAGATTTTATCACCCTCTCTTCTGTTCCTGTTAATATCTTATCCAATTCTGTCAATCTCTCCCCACCCCCTCTATATATATGCTAGAACGCCTCTAGCAATTTCAACCAAATGTGGTACACAGATGACTTACCCTACGGAGACAAGTGCTGTGGGGGTAAGACATCCCTGGGGTGTACGTGTCTGTGTGTGTCTGTGTGTGTGTGTTCCAGCATAACTCTGGAAAGCCTGGGCCTTTAAGGAGAGTGTGTGCAGCGTCCTAGAGCGACATTTGTTCGTGATGCCATGGGAGGGGGACGGGAGCCAGATTAGGTCAGTACAGCAGTAGGCCTATGAAGGGAGCCTGATTAGGCCAGTACAGAGGCCTTTGATTGACTGTGCTCCCTCACACACTGGGCCTTTAAGGCCTAGGCCTCCTTCACACTATGAAGTGAAGGGAGCCTGATTAGGCCAGTACAGAGGCCTTTCATTGAGCATGCCATAGCCTAACCAGATCATCTGCCCTCACCTCACAGCTTCGGCCCATTTTTCCAGGATCGTCCTTTGCTCCAACTCATTGTGCGAAGGACAGGATCACAGCAACCGAGGTGAAACAGGTATGGAGGCCACAGAGGAGACCTAGTTTATTTCAGCAGGGGTGGCAGAGGTGCAGCACGGCCCAGCTCAGGGATTTATGTTCCAGTCCCAGGCCCAGTTTGAGGAAATGGTAAAACAGATGGTGGCACAGATAGGGAGGTGGGAGGGGGAACAGAGAGGGCAGGGATGATGGGCATGGGAGTAGGGGATAGAAAGGCCCCTCTCAATGGCTCCCTGTCAGACAAACTGTTGTGTTCTGTTACATTTTGGCGGGAATTTCGAATTCCTGATTGGCTGACAGTCCCTCCAGAACTGTATATAAGGAGAGCTGCAGCCTCAGTTCTTTGCTGAAGTCTCACTGTATAATAAAGAGATGTTGTTACTTGCCTGCTTGTGCATTCGTTAATTCCCAAGCCACTACATTGGCGAAGAAGGTGGGATAGAATCACAAGAAGCGGCCCAGTGAGACACGAGCTTCAGCTAGGCTACGAGGCGAACAAGAGGAGGCATACTGAACATGTCTGCCTACGTTCTGCCCAAGCCTTTTGACCCGGCCCGCGAAAAATGGGCTTCATACATGACTCGGTTCGAGTGCTCGCTCGAAGCCAGCGATATGCAGGAGCTCTCTGCAAACCGAAAAAGAGCTCTCTTCCTCAGCCACTGCGGACCGGATGTGTTCGAGATGGCAGAGTCACTCAGCGAGCCAACGCCGGTCCAGACCGTCCCCTGGGGCACCCTGATGATGACCCTTTGGGCTCACTACGCTCCCGTGCCCTCCAAGTACGTGCAACGGTACCAGTTCTGACAGCGCATCCAATGGGAGGGAGAACCGGTCAGCGCCTACATGGCGAGCCTCCGCCAAGCCGCGACCCACTGTGATTACAGAGATCTAGACGATGCCTTACTAGAGCAACTGATCTATGGGGTTCGCGACACAGGACTACAGAGGCAGCTGCTCGCCAAACCGGACCTGACACTTTCGGGCACCTTAGATGAGGCCAGTGCTCACGAAGCCTCCACGAAGGCCGCGGAAGCCCTACAGCGCCCGTTGACCAGCAAGGACAGTTCCAAGTCCTTACCAGTCCACAGAGAGGATGCCCGATCCAGCTCGGAGGCTGATTCAGATGAGGACGTTTTCCAGACGGAAAAGCAGAAAGACTCAAGCAGCCCCCGACGAAGCTGCCGGAGTTGCGGCGGAAACCATGATAGACTGTCGTGCAAATACAAAGAGGCCATTTGCAGACGTTGCAATAAGAAGGGGCATTTGGCGCGAGTCTGTAGGGCCGCCCTGCCCAGAAAAAACCAACCACGTGACCACCATAGCCAACCAGAATCGACGCGCCAAAAACAACCAACCAAAGATGGCGGCGCGAAAAACCGGCGCGAAATTCAACCGTGAGACGGTTACAGCACACACGTTGACCAGGCCAGCACGGTGGTTGAGGACAAAGTCTCCACGATCATTGAGATCGACGGCAGACCCTGCGAAATGGAAATTGACACCGGATCGGCTCTTTCCATAATGTCGTGGGCGACCCTGAAGGCAATTCTACCATCGTTTCAAAAAGACCAGCTCGCAAGGCAAAGGCTGCGGATTCTCGACTACCAGGGCAACCGAGTTCCTGTCGAAGGTGTTGGCATGTTCCGAGTAACCTACGGTGACTATGAAAGAACCTTGCCACTGACCGTTGTGACCAGACAGCTGCCCAGCCTTTTGGGCATGGGGTGGTTCCGAGCCCTTGGCATGGGCTTCACCAGCGTCCACAGCATGCTCAAGTCACCTCTAAAGGACAGCCTCCTGACCGAGTTCCAGGATGTCTTTTCGGATTCCTTGGGCAAGTATGTGGGGACCCCTATTTCTTTAAATATAGACCCCAACGTGCCACAAGTCCGACTAAAGGCTCGAAGAGTTCCATTTGCATTACGGCCAAAGATAGACATTGAACTGGACAAATTTATTAAGCAGGGAGTGTTGGTCCCCGTTGACCATGCTAAATGGGAGACCCCCATAGTCACCCCAGTAAAATCGGATGGGTCGGTCAGAATTTGCGCTGACTACAAGTGCACAATCAATAAGGCTTTGCAGCCGAGCGCCTATCCGGTGCTGATTGTGCACCATCTACTACACTCCCTGGGGCCAGGCAAAATTTTTGCAAAATTAGACTTGGCGCAAGCCTATCAACAATTACCAGTTGACGATGCCACAGCTGAGGCACAGACAATTGTGACACACCGGGGGGCGTTCAAATGCACCCGGCTCCAGTTCAGAGTTAGTGTCGCTCCGGGGCTCTTCCAGAGCACTATGGAGTGCCTATTGCAAGGCCTTCTGGGGGTGGTGCCCTATTTTGACGATGTCTTGATTAGCGCCCAGACCGAACAACAACTGGGAGACAGAGTGAGGAATGTTCTGTCACAATTCAGGGAAGCGGGACTCAAATTAAAGAAAAGCAAATGTATGTTCGCTGTCCCCTCCGTCGAGTTCCTGGGCTACAAGATCGATGGCACAGGCATTCACCCCACGGAAAGTAAGGTTAGGGCTATCAGGAATGCGCCCACCCCAAAATCCAAAGCAGAACTCCAAGCCTTCCTTGGACTGCTAAATTTCTATTCAATGTTCTTAAAGGACAAGGCCATCGTGGCCGACCCACTTCACAAACTTTTGGGAAAAAACTCACCGTGGGTTTGGGGAAAACCTGAGTCTGCCGCATTCAAAGCTGTAAAGAGACTGCTAGCGGAAGACAGTTTCCTTATACAGTATAACGCTAAATTGCCACTCGTCTTAGTTTGTGACGCTTCTCCGTTTGGAGTTGGCACCGTTTTGGGCCATAGACTGCCAAATGGCCTAGAGGCACCCATAGCATACTACTCCCGCACTCTGTCTAACGCTGAACGGAATTATAGCCAGCTAGACAGAGAGGCATTGGCCACAATTGCGAGAGTGAAGAAATTCCACGAATATCTCTATGGCAGGACATTTGAATTGGTTACTGACCATCGGCCGCTGCTAGGACTATTGGCCGGAGACAAGCCCACCCCCGCTGCTCTCTCTCCGCGTATGACTAGATGGACTATTTTTCTGTCTGCATATTCCTACAAACTGGTTCACCGCCCCGGGTGAGCCCTGGGCCATGCAGACGCACTCAGCCGTTGCCCCCTGCCCGAGCTGCTGAACGACCCGACACCGGAGGCCCCTGTCCTTTTGCTGGACGCTCTGACTCTGGGTCCCATTTCCTCTAGAGAAATAGCCAGGGCCTCCGCAAGAGACTCTGTTATACGGACTGTCTGTGGTTGGGTATTGAAGGGGTGGCCGCCCAAGGTGGATGGAGGGGAGTTTCAAACATTTGTCAATAAGCGTAATGAATTGTTCATGCAGGGGGGATGTTTACTGTGGGGTGATAGAGTTGTCGTGCCCCCCAAGCTGCGCACCAGGGTTCTGGAGTTACTTCACGAGGGGCACCCGGGCATAGTTAGGATGAAGAGCCTAGCTAGGGGCTACGTCTGGTGGCCCAATATGGACCAGGACATCTCTCAGTGGGTAGGGACATGCACGCCCTGCCAATAATCTCGCCCCGATCCCCCGGTTGCCCCAATCTGAGAGTGGGAAAAGCCAAAAGGACCGTGGGGGAGGATTCACATCGACTTCGCAGGCCCATTCCATGGCCAAACATTCTTGATAGTAGTCGATGCATACTCTAAATGGCTTGAGATCATTCTCATGTCTTCGACCACGTCCGAAGCAGTTATCAGGGCCCTTCGGAAGTTATTTGTCACACACGGCCTTCCGGATACTCTGGTATCCGACAACGGGCCTCAGTTTACGGCCACCCAGTTCGAGGGTTACCTGGCCGAGCTGGGCATTCGCCATGCCCTCTCGGCCCCTTTCCACCCGGCTTCGAATGGCCTGGTTGAATGTTTCGTGAGGACGGCCAAGGAAGCCCTGTCCAGGCTAGATAATGGTGACTGGCAAGCCAGGATAGATCATTTTTTAGCAATTCAGCACGCCTCACCATGCACAGCTACAGGGAGAAGCCCTGCAGAGCTACTCATGGGGAGGAAACTTAGGTGCATCTTAGACAGGCTTCACCCAAACTACTCCCACGATAGTTTTAAGGGTGAAGTCACGGGACTGAGACAATTCCTAGTCGGGGACTTAGTATATGCCCGAAACTATGCAAACGGCCCACTATGGGTTGCAGGAACAATTACTGGGGTAACTGGACCAAAGTCCTACACTGTAGATGTCGGGGTTGACAAAATTTGGAAACGCCACATAGACCAGCTCAGGAGAAGGGTAATTAGCGAGGTCGAGCACAACTCAGAATTCACTGACCCTAACCACGACAACTTCTCTAAAACAGCTAACTCAAACCCGTTGCCGAGGGAATACTTATCTGAGAAACCTTGGGTCCAGCGCTGCCCCAGCGAGCCGACACTCCCAACTGGGGATAACCACGCCCTGGATCAGATCCAGGAGGTTCCATTGGCGGAGCCGGGAGAGACAGAGGGTCCCTCCGACCGGCTCGACGCCTTACCCAAGACTGATCTGCGCAGGTCAGCCCGGACGAGAACACGCCCAAGGCACCTGCGAGATTTTGTTTGTACATATGTAAATATTTGAGTGTAAGTGCCTTCTGGGAGGGGAGGGGTGTTGTGTTCTGTTACATTTTGGCAGGAATTTCGAATAAGGGAATAATTCCTGATTGGCTGACAGTCCCTCCAGAACTGTATATAAGGAGGGCTGCAGCCTCAGTTCTTTGCTGAAGTCTCACTGTATAATAAAGAGCTGTTGTTACTTGCCTGCTTGTGCATTCGTTAATTCCCAAGCCACTACACAAACGCTTCAACATCTATAAATACACAGGCAGCGCCCGGTTATCAGCCAGTTACGTATAAAAACCATATAATTTAGTATATTTTTCATAGCTTGATTGAATTTGCAGTTGTGTATACCAAACCATATCAATCCCTTGCTCTTTCAATTCTAGTTTCATGTTAACACCACGGCCTGGTAGTATAGTTCCCAATTTGGTAATCCAAAATCTCCTCTAGTTCTTGTGACCTGTAACATTTTAAAATTAATTCTTGCTTTCCCCCCCCTGCCAAATATATTTTAGTGTTATTCTATTAAGATCCTCAAAGTATTTTTTCTCCAATCTTATCGGAATTGTTTGAAACAAACACAATAATTTTGGTAATATATTTATCTTAATTGTGGCTATTCTTTCTTTCTTTTTTCTTTTTTTAAATATATACTTTATTAGTTTTGTAGTTATTAAAAAAAACATCAAATCTCTAATACAATCAGAAGTTCAGTGTATGTACATATTAAAAAATTATATGACAGGTATACTTCAAACTTAAATTGCAATATATAGCCGTACCTTAACATCATACTTTTATCTTGTTGTTTAGCCATTTGTACCACTTTCCCCATACTACCTGGTGTTTTGATTTCTCATCGTTATTTAACTCACTCGTTAATTTTGACATTTCTGCGCATTCTAAAATTTTGTTTATTAAACTTTCCTCTGATGGTATAGTTTTGTCTTTCCAAAATTTTGCATAAACTAATCTGGCCACAGTTGTTATATGAATTATAAGTTGAATTTTATCTTCATCTTTCATAAAGCCATCTCTAATTATTCCGAAAAGAAATGTTTCAGGTGTTAAATCCAATTCCTCTTCAATTATTTCCCATATCCAATTTCGTATTCTAGACCAAAACCTTTTTGTCTCAGGGCAGGTCCACCACATATGATAGAAGGTGCCGACATCCTTACCCCACTTCCAGCAAGTATCTGAAGCATTAGGGAACATTTTCGCTACTCTGGCTGGCGCTAAGTGCCACCTATGAAGCATCTTATAATGGTTTTCCCGGTATGTTGCGGATTTAGTTATTTCTGTTCCAGGCCTCCTCCCAATCATTGAAATTTAAGCTAAATCCAAAAAAAA
>WNWU01000158.1:2414894-2437152 GCA_012654045.1 Ptyas mucosa
AAAAACGTCTAAAATTTCTTCCTAAGCCAGCCCAGCTTGTTGAAAAAAGTAGGTTTTAAGGGCATGGTGGAAGGCACTGAGGTCTTGAGATCTCCTTATCTCAGGGGGCAGCTGGTTCCAGAGGGTAGATGCCCCCACAGAGAAGGCTCTCCCCCTGGGGGTCACCAGCCTACATTGTTTGGCTGATGGCACCCTGAGGAGACCCTCTCTGTGGGAGCGCACGGGTCGGTGAGAGGTCATTTGTGGCAGTAGGCGGTCTCGCAGATAACTAGGCCCTATGCCATAGAGCACTTTAAAGGTGATAACCAACACCTTGAAGAGCACCCGGAAGACCACCGGGAGCCAGTGCAGCTCGCGCAGGAGCGGTGTTACATGGGAGCGCCATGTTGCTCCCGTCACTACCCGCGCGGCCGCATTCTGGACCAGTTGAAGCCTCCGGGTGCTCCTCAAGGGGAGCCCCATGTAGAGAGCGTTACAGTAGTCTAGGCGAGAGGTGACAAGGGCATGAGTGACTGTGCACAGGGAATCCTGATCGAGAAAGGGCCGCAAATGGCAAATCAGGCGAACCTGACAAAAGATCCCCCTGGTCACAGCCATCAGATGATCCTCCAAGGACAGCTGCCTATCCAGGAGGACTCCCAGATTGCGAGCCCTTTCCGTGGGGGCCAGAGACTCACCCCCAATAGTCAGTGATGGAGTCAACTGACTATATCGGGATGCCGGGAGCCACAGCCACTCAGTCTTGGAAGGGTTGAGCTTGAGCCTGTTCTTCCCCATCCAGATCCACACAGCCTCCAGGCACTGGGACATCACTTCAAGGGCATCGTTGGGGTGGTCTGGGGTGGAGATGTACAGCTGGGTGTCGTCAGCGTACTGATGGTATCTTACCCCAAAACCACGGATGATCTCACCCAGCAGCTTCACATAAATGTTGAATAAAAGGGGCGAGAGGACCGATCCCTGTGGCACTCCACAGATAAGAGGCCTCAAGGTCGACCTCTGCCCCCCTGCCAACACAAACTGCGACCGGTTAGAGAGGAAGGAGGAGAACCAACGTAACACGGTGCCTCCCACCCCCAGCTCTTCCAACCGATGCAGCATGATACCATGGACGATGGTATCAAAAGCCGCTGAGAGATCTAACAGGACCAGAACAGTGGAGCACGCCCTGTCCCGAGCCCTCCAGAGATCATCAACCAATGCGACCAATGCCGTTTCCGTGCTGTGCCCAGACCTGAAACCTGACTGGAATGGATCTAGATAAGATGTTTCCTCCAGGAATTGTGGAAACTGTTGCGCGACCACACTCTCAACAACCTTCGCCATAAAGCAAAGGTTGGAGACAGGACGATAGTTAGCCAATATTGCCGGATCCAGGGACGGCTTCTTGAGGAAGGGCCTCACCACCGCCTCTTTCAAGGCAGTGGGGAAGTGGCCCTCACTCAATGAAGCATTGATAACGCCCTGGAGCCAGCCTCGTGTAACCTCCCGGGAAGCCAGTACCAACCAGGAGGGACACGGGTCCAGTAAACATGTGGCCGCACTCAGTCTCCCCAGAATCCTGTCCACATCCTCAGGGGTCACAGAGTCAAACTCTCCCCAGATAATATTCTCAAGACTATTACTTGTCACCCTGCCTTGATCTACCCAGTCGGAGTCCAAATCCCCCCGGATCTGAGCGATTTTGTCATACAGGTATTGTCCAAAGTCCTCCGCCCTGCCTTCCAAGGGATCCTCCCACACTCCCGGATGGAGCAGGGAGCGGGTCACCCTAAACAGGGCGGCTGGACGATTCCCTGATGACGCAATAGAGGTGGAAAAGTAATTAAACTTTGCCACCTTTATCGCCAATAGGTAGGTCTTAATATGCAACCTTACCAGTGTTCGATCAGATTCAGTGAGACTGGCCCTCCAACCATTCTCCAGGCATCTTTTCCAGCGCTTCATTTCCCTCAGCTCCTCGGTAAACCAAGGGGCTGCGCGGGATCGGCACCGGGTCAGAGGCCGCAGAGGCACGACTCGGTCCAAGGCTCCACCAGCTACCCAATCCCAGGCGGCTGCCAGGTCCTCGGCCGAGCCGTGTGCCAGATCCTCAGGAAATGGCCCAAGCTCCATCTGGAACCTATCAGGATCCATCAGGCGCCTGGGGTGGATCCATCTAATTGGGTCCACCTCCCTGTGGCGGGGTGTAGCGGTTCGAAGATCTAGGCGAAGGAGTACATGGTCAGACCATGACAAGGGTTTCTTGTCTATATCCCCTATAACCAGACCACTCAACCACTAGCCAGAGACAAAAATCAAGTCCAGAGTGTGTCCTCCCCTGTGAGTAGGGCCATGAACTAACTGGGTCAGGTCCATGGCCATCATGGAAGCCATGAACTCCCGAGCCATCTCAGACGTCTCGCCAACGGACGGCAAGTTGAAATCACCCATGACTAAAAGCCTGGCTGTCTCAACTGCCACTGCGGCTATCACGTCGAGTAGCTCAGGCAGGGCTGCTGCTACGCGGCAGGGAGCCACGTACGTAAGCAGCAAGCCCATCTGAACCCCATGGCCCCATTTCACAAAGAGGGACTCACATCCAGCAGTCTGTGGCACAGTGGTCTCCCTCGGACCCAGATCCTCGCTAATAATAACCGCCACCCCCCCCCACCCCTCCCCTGGGCCCTCGGCTGATGGAATGCTCTGAAGCCTGGTGGGCAGATTTCAACCAGAGGGACACCTCCCTCTGGGCCCAACCAGGTCTCAGTAATACCCGCCAGGTCCGCTCCCTCCTCCTGTATAAGGTCGTGAATGAGGGGGGCCTTATTTACTACGGACCTGGCGTTGCACAACATCAGCTTAAGGCCCAGGTACCCTTGATTCCAGTACCCTTGATATGTAGTCTCCTCTTCTCAATTGTTGCAGGGGTCCGTTCTCCTTTTCTATTCCTCCCTTCACTGGGATTGTCAAACTCTTGACCCCTGGTCTAGGAGTTGGTTTAGGATGCAGGTACCCACCTCACCTTATGATGCCATGTTGTTGGCGGGAGTGGACTTGACCCAAAGTGTCCCTATTCAGTGTCCCAATGCTGCTAGGTCCGCTGGGATTCTTGACATCTTCAAATCCTTCTACAGAGACAAGGGGAACTTCTGGAATACCCACACAACATCGGGAACTACTGTTCAAGATAGCATCACTCACTAGACCCTTAGCTAATAGTACCCATAGCCCTAAATAAATCATAATGACCTTATTTCCACCCCCACAAGGCCTTAAGAGCACAAGACCCGAAGTTTACCAATTCACCTTGTCAGGAAGAGTGGTAGAGGTATACGTAACTTGGGAGAGGTCAATATCAATCGTATCCCTATGTTTCCCACAAAACTGGTCCTTATATATATAACACAATACCACCAGAAGGGCTAAAATAGTTGTTACCCAGAGCCCCCACACCCAAACTTCCACAAACATGAGTGTCTTTAATAATTGCTCACTGGATTCTATCACTGTTAATGGGTTTTACATTACAATTTACAATCTTGGAATGTTGTCTTCCTCTGTTCCAAGCTGCGGCCATGCGCTGGGAACCAGCTTCCGGGGTGGTTCAACAAGGCCGACGATCACCACCATGCATTGAGAGTCCGTTGCTGGTAGGACTCAGCAGGGTGTATTTTTCTTGAATTTTAGCACCAGTGGCTTGTCAGTTTTTGTCACCTGGTATGTGACCGGATCGCTCTGGTCTGCGGGCTTCAGTCTCGTCCAGTGGACCCAGGATTTTCTTTCTAAGGTTTTAACTGCAAGAGGTGAACATATCACAACAGTATATGGTCCTTTCCATCTAGGTTTTAACGGCTCATCTTTCCAATGTTTTATCAATACTCTATCACCTGGTTTGTAGTTATGACCTGCAGTCGTAATAGGGGGAGGTCTACATTCTTGCATATAATGCCTCAGTTGGTTGACATGATTGTTGTGCTGTTGTAACTGCAAAAGTAATTTTCTTGCTTCTACCCCCCCTCCCCTTTCTGAACTAAATCTGGCCAGCCTTGAAAGTGGTACTTGAACAAGGCAGGGGGTCTACCATACAGAAGTTTGAAAGGAGACAGCTGGTATTTGGTTCGTGAGGCTGTTCTAAAAATGTACAAGGCCATGGGGAAAACTTGAAGCCATGGCAAGTGAGTTTCTAAACACAGTTTTGTAATAATTGCTTTCAATGATCGATTAGCGCATTCAATTTTTCCTGATGATTGTGGCCGAAAAGCACAATGATATCTCCATTTTAGGCCTGCCGCTTCAGCTAGGTGGTGATTTACACATTGCACAAATTCTGGGCCATTGTCAGAGCTGATGGTAGATGGACATCCAAATCTAGGGATTATTTCCTTTAAAAAAAAGCGTGCTACTTGTATAGCTAACTTATTTTGAGTGGGGAAGGCCTCAATACATCCAGAGTAAGTGTCAATGAAAATGAGTAATGCTTTATAACCATTGCATTTGGGCATATCAGTGAAGTCCACAACTAAGTAGTCCATGGGCAAGTAGGAGATGGGCTGCTGTCCTGGTGGTAAACGCGGTCCTTGATTGGCATTTACTTGCGCGCACGTAAGACATTGAGAAGTTGCCTTGGCTACCAGACTCTGCAAGTTAGGTATGTAGAATGTTGCTTGCAACTGTTGGGCCAAAGCAGTCTTGCCAATAAGTGAGGTTTGGTGTGCCTCCGATACTTTTTTTATTGAAAAAGTTTTAAAAGTTTTACATACATTTTCTCCCCCCCTCCCCAACCACCCCCCCGACTTTCCAGAGCAAGTACAAAATAAAATACAGCTTAAATTCTCTAAATTAAACTCCATTTCACACTTATTATAATCATGATCATTAAACAAATAGATAAAAGGAAAGCAAGTCTTTTTTCTCCTTATTCCATCTAATTCAACAAAATTATCTTCATTTATAATTACAGCAATTAAAACAATTAAGTATTATCTAATCAAACCTATCATTACTCAATTTGGCTAATTGTTACTTAACAAATTATTAGATCTATACAATTTAACAAAATATTTTATAACTTCTTTCATTTAAAACAAAACAACAACAACAACAACAACAACAACAAAGGAAACCCTCACTCAAAACCCCCCCGATTTTTAAAAAAATTACTATATAAACTCTTCCGTCCTTCACTTTTAAACCATCAAGGTCCAATTATAATTAAAACACTTAATAAGAAATAATATTAACAATAATTTTTAATTAATAATCAAACCTCTTATATCAATACATATTAACAAATCAACTAAGAACATCATTTAAGAACTTTATCAATCATTTAAATTCTTCATACTAGATTGAACCAATTGCTAATCTTCTTGTCTTCACATCTTCCAACAGCATATAAGATATCTTCATTTGCGTCTACCCACCTAAATAAAAATTGCTTCTGTATATATATAAAAAAAGCCCCCCGAGTGACTTTGTAATTGTAATTATATTTGAAATGATATCCATCAAATCCAGGCAAAAATTAGATTAATAAATTCATCAGACATATTAGGGAAACCACCAGATCAACTGCAATTGCCCTAGGTCCATAGTCCTTTTGCCTTATATTCATTACCATCAAGCAGGAAACTTCAATTTGCTATATTCAATAGAACTTCTGCGATTGCAATTAAGTCCAAATTTGTTGCAGTCCTTAATAAAATAATCCAAATCATTCAAGTCAGGGCATATTTCACAACCCAATACACCAGCATTGCTGTGATCTGTTTATTCTTCTCAAATATTCCAATACAGCTGTAGGTTGCCTCCTCATCGTCGCTCATCGCTTAGTTAACTGGCATTAAACTGCTGTCTGTTTTTTTTTCTTTTTCCAAAAAATTCAAAATCTTTAAACAGTTAAACAATACTTTTTAAGGACCATCATCCCATCAAGCAGGGTTATTTTCCATTTCTCCAGTCTTTCTTCTTTTCCTTTTTACGAACTTTCTTCTTAACTTTGATCCCTCTGCCTTTTTTAGCTCCAGTAGAATTTTGCGGTTTTTGGGATTGCATATTATAAAATTTTTGCAGAAATGTAGCTTCTTCTGGAAACAACTCTTTAAGTGCAGATTGAGTTTTATAAAAAAAAAAATCGTGGAACCAAAATTTCATCAGCTTCCAACACTTCTTGCTCCTTATTTTGCACAGCATTCATCTTTCTCTCCTCAGTAAAATCTGCTATAATCTGTTGTTGTTTTTTTGCATCTCCCAACTCTTCATTCAATCCCCCACTGCTAGATTGCAACTCAGTATTTCCATGTATTTCATTGTTTCCAGCTTGAGAAGCTTGAAATATAGTATCAATTCTTTTCAATAAAGCAGAGGTAATTGAACTCAAAGCTTCCTCAAAATCAGACCATTGAGGGTTAAATAACCCTCCTTTGCTTTCAAAAAGCCCAGCCATCTTGCCCCCCTTCTTCCTTCCCTTCCAGAAGGACAGAAAAAAAAGGGGAAGAAAAAGAAAAAAAGAGTTTCAAGAAGAAAAAAAAAGGGATCCTTTACAATTTGTAATTTGTATTGCTGCTTCAATTATTATTATTCCTTTCTTGTTACATCCACTTTTCAAAAAGGAGTTTTACGTTTCAAACAGGGGCTTGTCAATAATTACTTTTAGCTTTCACTTCTTCATGCCCCGTTAAAACTCAAACGCCATCTTGCTTTCACTTTCAGCTTAGGAAGAATCTTTTAAAGAAAGTAAATCTTTGGAGTTAAAAGGAAAAAAAAATACTTGCTGTTTGATTCATACTGCTTGTGCTCCGCCAGCTTGATTCAAAGAGTATCTATTTAAAGTTGGTGCTGGGATGGTAACGACATCTAGCTCTGCAAAGCAGAGGCATCCAGGGTCCGGAGTACTGACAGGCTTAGCGGGGAGCTCTCATCTTCAAGTGCCAGATTATGGGTGAAATCTGGCACTTTCAGGGAGCTCTACCCCACCCATCTACTCACTTTCCCCCCTCATACCAGGGGGAAAGTTTTCAAACCGCAAGACAGCCGATAGTCGCTGTTCTTGCAGTTCTACGAAGCCCTGGGCTGGCGCTTCAAAAAGAAGCGTCCGACAATGTCGCAGTCCCACCGGAAGTCGGTGTGCCTCCGATACTAAAGGCCAAGCAAGGGAAACTGGTACCACTAGGCGATTGTCTGGAAGGGTATACCATCCCTTCACAACAGCGGCTTTCAAATCTCCCTCGGCCTTTTCCTTTTCTACATGAGTATAGGTGGGATAAGATCTTTCAATAAAGGGTTCTATTTCTTGGGCCATATAGAGATAATAGTCATTCTTATCTAGGGGTTGATGTGCTGCCAGTTTGGCCTCTCTATCAGCAAATCTCTATCTCGTTGCCCTGTGCAACGAGAGTGTCCGTCTTCTGATGACCTGGACAATGGATGACAGCTAAAGATTTGGGAAATTGTGCCACAAAAATCAATCTCTTAAAGGGGCACGTTGGATTAATTTGCCTGTAGTGTCAGTGAAGCCCCTTTCCTTGTAAATAGCTGCATGCACTTGAATAGTCAAAAAGGCATATTTACTATCTGTGTATACATTAATAGTATTGTGTGTGGCCAACTCTGATGCTCGGATGAGTCCCCACAACTCAGCTGCTTGGGCACTTGTACATATTGGAAGAGGGGCACTTTCAATAACTGCGTGTTGGCTAACTATAGCATATCCTGCATAACGAGCTCCTTTTTCCACAAAGCTGGATCCATCAGTAAACCAAGTAAGCTGGGCATTTGGAAGAGGGGTGTCCGTCAAATCTGGTCTACAGGAATACTGATGATCTAATACATGTAGGCAGTCATGCAATGGAAGGGATGCATCAGGTACAGGCATGAGAGTAGCTGGATTAATAGTGGCACATTGGTGAAGACTTATCTGGGGGTTTTCTAACAGCAGTGCCTGATATTTATGCAGTCTCTGATTACTTATCCACAAGTGTCCTTTGTTCTCTAGGATAGTTTGCAACACATGGGATGTGTAGACTGCTACTTCTGAGGTAAAAGTCAGTTTGTTTGTGTCTCTCATAAGTTCTGCCACAGTGGCCAGAATTTTAAGACAGTGTGGCCAGCCTTGGGCAGGGCTATGTTTGGATAAGTAAGCCACCCGCCGTTGCCATGATCCGTGCTGTGGAGTCAGTACCCCTAACGCCACATTTTGACAAACATCTACATAAAGGCGAAAGGGCTTAGAAAGGTCTGGCAACCCCAACGCTGGAGAGGATGTAAGTGCTTCCTTTAAATGATCCAATAAATTTGCTTGTTCCTTGCCCCATTCAAAAGGGTCTGTTTCTGCTCCTCAGGTTGATGTATACAGGGGTTTGGCAATTAAGGCAAAATTGGGAATCCATAAGCGGCAAAAGCCCATGACTCCCAAAATGCCTCGCAGTTATTTTCGAGATTTCGGTGGGGGCAGTTGCAAAATTGCCTGTTTCCAAGGTAAACCTAAATTTCTCTGGCCTTGAGACAGAGTGTATCCCAAATATGTAACCTCTTTCTTTACTAATTGAGCCTTTTTCCTTGAAGCTCTGTATCCACAGTCTCTCAGTAATTCAAGGAGGGTCTGGGTATTTTTGAAACAGTTATCCTGAGTGGTTCCTGTTAGTAATACATCATCTACATATTGGAGGAGACAGTCCCCTTCCTGAATGGGTTGGAAGTACTGCAAGTCCAAGGCTAGGGCGTGTCCAAAAAGGGGCAGTCTTGTCCAGGTATACTGACAATGTCTATGCAATTTAGAGTCTTTCCACTCACAGGCGAACAAGTCTTGGCTATCAGGGTGCAAGGGTATAGTGAAGAAAGCATCTTTCAGGTCTATGACTGAAACCCATGCGGCTGAATGAGGGATGGTCCCCAACAAAATGTAGGGGTTCGAGACGATCGCATGGAGCGTGACCACCGCATTGTTCACGGGTCTCAGATCTTGTGCCAGCCTCCAACCCCCATCTGGTTTCCTTATGGGCAAAATGGCGGTATTCCATGGGGATTGAGTTTCTCTAAGTATTCCTGTGGCTAAGAGCTATCCAAGAGCCTTGGATAGTACAGTGGTCTAAAGCCCTGTTATTAACACCAGCTGCCTGCAATTATTGCAGGTTCGAATCTCACCAAGGCTCAAGGTTGACTCAGCCTTCCATCCTTTCTAAGGTAGGTAAAATGAGGACCCAGTTTGTGGGGGCAATAAGCTGACTTTGTATAAATATACAAAAGTATGAAGGCTATTGCTTAGCGCATTGTAAGCCGCCCTGAGTCTCCAGAAAAGGGCGGAATATAAATCAAATTTTAAAAAAAAGTATTTGTCAATTAAAACTTGAATGGCTTCTGCCGCTTCTTGAGGGACATAATACTGGGGCACTCTGATGGGCTTGTATCCCAATTTCAATTTGACTTCTACTGGGGAGGCAAATTTAGCTAGCCCCGGGGGATTGTCTTCTGCCCACAGGGTAGGAACATTAAATTCTCCCCATGTATTTTCCGGAACTGAGTCTTGCATTAACATTAATCGCCAAGTTTCCTCCACTGGATGTGACATTGTCAAGTACTGTCCATTATCATGGAAGGAAATGGTGGCTCTCATTTTAAAAAGTAGATCTCTTCCTAACAGCAGAACTGGGCATTCAGGCATATAGAAGAATTGATGTTCTACTAGGCCGTTTCCAACCCTGCACTTAACCGGTTTCAGGAGGCTGTGTGTGGCTGGTGTGCCTGACACTCCTTGAACTCTGACTTTCTTCTTTGATAAGGGGGCCACTTGTTTATTAATTACTGACCGACTGGCTCCGGTATCGATCATCATGCGGACTTGACATCCTCCCATCCTTAAATCCATCATGGGCTCCGGGGATGGGTCCATGGAGGCCTGGCCTCTTCAGTCATCCCATTCCATCTCATCTAGGCCGATTACTTCCTCATTCTGATATGGCTGGCCGATTTGTCGTCTGTCAGTACCTCTTCTTCCTCTAAAAACTCCTCTCGAGGTTCCTCTAAAACTTCTTCCTCTAAACATAGGTCCCCCATGCACATAGGATACTCCTCTTGATTCCGTACTTCTGTGGGGGCACTCTCTCTGCCAATGTCCTTCTTCCTTACAGATGGTGCATTGGTTGGCTCCTAAGGTAACTCCTCCCAGAGCCAAAGCTAACATTTCCATCCTCTTTCTCTCTTTAATCACTTGCCTTTTTTCCTCTTCTTTATCTCTATTCAGGTAGACTTTTCTGGCAACTTCTAGCAGTTCACTGGTATTCTTTCCTAAAGCTCTGTCCAATTTCTGTAATTTTTTTCTGATATCCATGGTACTTTGACTTATAAATTGTTCATTCAACAGGTATCTATTTGCTGGATCTTCTATATTTATCCCAGTATGGATTTTATAGGATTCTACTAATCTAGTCAAAAAGGTCTCAGGACTCTCATCTTTTTCTTGGAGTACAGTGGCGGTTTTGGCATAATTAACACGACCTTTTACTGCCTCTCGTAAAACGTTTATGCATAAGAGGCAGTAGGCATCTAATAGAGGCAGGTGTTGGATGTTATTGGGATCCCATTTGGGATCAACTTCAGCAGCGGCGTCTGCTTTTTGCACTGCATTGTCATTGTCTGGATACATACGGGTCAAGACCTTTTCCTTAGCGATTTTGAATTTTTCTCTGTCTTCCCGGGAGAGCAAGGTGTTTAATAATTGCTGAATGTCTCCCCATGTAGGTTTATGTGTTTGCATTATAGTACTAAATAGTTCTATTATTTCCGTAGGCTTCTTGCTAAACGGGCCTGTTGTTGTTTCCAGTTAAGTAGATCTGTAGTTGTGAAAGGCTAATATTGGAACAGGGGACGAATGGAGGGCTGTCCCTGAGCATCAGTTGCATGACTCAAAATTTCCCTCAAGGGGGCCAGAGTCTCTGTCTTCTTCAATCTCATCTGGCTCTGAGTTTGAGAACTAATGGGTTTAGATTCTTCTTCTGTTTCTTCTTCTCCATCACTCTTAACTTCCCGTTTGGCTTGTAGTTGGCGTTTCCAGGGTGGGATGGTCTTTGGCACCATATCCACTGGCAAGGGTGGATAGGGGTTTCGTCTTGGGGCTGGCAAGAGTGGATAGGGGTTTTGTCTTGGGGGTACAGGATGTGGTGCATATGGGGGAGGGCGACTAGCTTCTTCCTCTTCCTCCTGACTGAAAACTTTATTTTTAAATATCTTTCTGTTTTTATTTTTCTCTTTCATCAAACACACTTTCACACATTCCAGCTGACATTTCTTAAGCTAAGGGGGAGCTGCCTGCTGAGTTATCTGCCACTGATCTATATATGGGAATTGATCCCAATGGCCATCCCGCGTAACGACCCGATGTACCTTGGAGATCACTATTGGATCCAAAGATCCACCTTCTGGCCATCTTATGCCAAAAGTGGGCCATACATTTATACACAACATCTTCAAGGTATCTGGGTTACACGGGGGACCATCATAGTTTTCACTAAAGGCACTCTTAAAATTGGCTAACGTGCATTGTAACAGGGTCATCAGACACTGTTACTTCCACCCATCCTAACGGCACTACCATTGACCCGATGCGCCGGAAGTTCCAACGGTCACAATGCGGGAACTGCAACGGTTTAACCACCCACACCAAAAATTTGAAATCCTGGGGGCTTCCGCTGTTGCCGTCAGCTGTTGTGGACGGTCCTTTGAAGACCGCCAGCCCGATCGCTCGTAAAAGAGTCGTTTCGGCAATTGAAACGGCTCGTAAAACTCCGAGACTCAAAGGGCTTGTGAGGAGAGCCGGCGGCTGCAGGTAGAGTCCCCTGTGAGACCCCCAGAAAGCTTTTCTTGCTTCTGGGGAGTTAACAGGGTGGGACTCCCTATCCACCCCGCTGAAGCTCCGGACGACTGGGAAACTCTGCTTTAAAGCAGAACAAGACAGCGCGGCAGCATTACCAATAATAAAGAAAAATAAGGAAGATTTCAAACTTCTCACTAAACAGCAAGTATTGGAAGCTTTTTGGACTATTTTAAAGAATTTTTAAAGTGAAAGTGAATTGGCATTGAGGAAAGCGGAGGGAAAAAAAAATGGCGCCTGTTCTTAGTTGAGAGAGCTGAAAGTGAAAGTAATTTGATTACTGTATCTGGTTACATTTTAAAGTAACAAATCCGGCTGGAAGCGGCAGAAGTATTCAAAAAAAACAAAATAACATAAAATAAAAATACCAACTGATTTTTATAGACCTGATTGAATCTGGAGAACTTTTTGGGAAAAGTTGTTAGAGTTTGTGGAAAAGGAAGATCTTTAAGAGGTAAAATGGCAACAAAGCAACCAGGGGGGGGCTCCCCCACACATAAACAGAAGCAGCCTCAAACAGCGCAGTTGCAATCTCAGACAAAGGAAGAAAGCCAATATGATATTATTATTAAAGAAATTCAAAGATCAGAGAAGGAGCTTAAAGGAATGTTTCAAGAGAAATATGACTCACTCAAACAAGATATTCAAACAGTGGTTAAAGGCCTGTCTGAGGTAGCGCTGCAGATTGATAAAAAAGTGGAGAATCTTGCCTCAGAGATGGAGACTAAATTCAGAGCTTCTGACTCAAAAATTGTAGAAATTGAAGAAGTTACACAGAAAATGCAAAATGAGATTACTATGATGCAATTTCGATCAATGGAATATGCTATTAGATTGAGAGGTGTTAAAGAGAACACTAGAGAAGATCTTAGGAAAATTTGTGCAGAGGCTTTGGCAGTTATGTTGAAAGTGGAACCAGATCTGGTTTTGTGCAAGATGGACAAAGTCTACAGAGTTAATTCTCGGGTGGCGGTACAAAGACAACTGCCTAGAGATGTGGTTATATATTTCACAGATAGAAGAATGAGAAATGAAATTCTGCAAAATTCTTTTGTTACAACAGTTCAAGTTGATGGAAGTGAGATTGGAGTTTTTAAAGAACTACCGCCTAAAATGTTAAGAGATAGAAAGGATTTTGGATTTTTGGTGACAGAATTGAAAAGACAGAATATACAATTTAGGTGGGATGCCCCAATAGGTATAATACTCAGGCTGCGAGGAGTGAGATACCGCCTTAATACTATTGAAAAAGCAGAAGAATTTTATTACAATGTTTTGAAAGCGGGTTCTCCTCCTCCACGCACATCTTCACCAATAGATAAAGAAGCTCAACTACAAGCCGAGATTGATCAAGAAACAGAAGCACAAATTAGGCAGTCGCAAAGGGAGGCAAGAGAATTAATGGGAGCAGTAGGTGGTGTTGTGGTTGATCCTTTTGCACCATTCGAAGCTTCTCCTTTGGAAGAAATGTCTAAAACTATCACAGAGGAGGCGATGGCTTTGGAAGTAACAACATCTAAAGTGGAAGAGCAACGCATAACCAGAGCAATGTCCAAACAAATGAAGCAACAGCAGCAAGAACATAGTAAGCCACAGCGTGAGAAAAGAACCAAAGATAAACAGCAAGCTGAAGTCATGGGAGGAGCTAAACCGAAGATTCCTACTGTAGGAGAGAATCTTCAACAATTGCTCTCAAAACTTCAGACAGGGTCAAATGGCACTTAAATTTTTGTCTTGGAATGTAAACGGATTGAATTCTCCGCAAAAAAGAAGGAAGATATTTCACTATTTGAGACAATTTCATAATGATGTTATCTGTTTACAGGAGACTCATGTAAAATTGCAAGATCAGAAATACTTGATAAATTCAAAATTGGGAATGCAATTTGTTGCTTCAAATAAGGAAAAGAAGAATGGAGTGGTGATATATATAAATAAGAAACTTGTAGCAAAAATTATAGAAGCAGATAAAGATGGAAGATATATTGCAGTTGAAGTTATTACAGATGTTGGACCAATTTTGTTGGTCGGAATATATGCCCCAAATCAACAGCAGGAAACTTTTTACAAGCTACTTCATTTAAAAATTTTGGATTGGGACTATTCAAACACTATAATAATGGGCGATTGGAATGGAGTAATCCAACCTAGATTGGATAAAAAAACCACGGCCAAAATAGGGAATAAATTACCACAAGCTTTTTTCGAACTGAAAGAGGATTTGGAATTGAAAGATATTTGGAGAATTCGAAACCCAAATGAATTGGACTTTACTTTTTACTCAGACAGGCACAAATCCTTTTCCAGAATAGACTTTTTTCTCTTAACTTCTAATCTACTCTCTAAAGTAAAGAAAATAAAGATATTTCCTAGGACTTTGACTGACCACAGTCCGGTCTGGATGGAAATCGAGATGGGTAAAAGAGAAAGAAGATCCTGGAGAGTAAATGAGAATCTATTTAGATATGAAAAGAATATAATTGAACTCAAAAAGCATTTAAAGGAGTTTTTTAAATTTAACTTGAACAAAGGCACCCCTATTGAAACAGTTTGGGATGCAGCTAAAGCATATATGCGGGGAGTACTAATTCAAATGAATTCTAAACACAGGCAAAGTCAACAGAAGAAAAGACTACAATTGGAATCTGAGATAAAAAAGAAAGAACAACAATTGATACAAAAACCAACAGACGGAAAATTGCAAATGGCTATAAAACTTCTGAAGGATCAATTTCAAATGCTTATAGCAGACCAAACGGCAACTAACTTACAATTTGCAAAGCACAATACTTTTTCTAATGCTAACAAACCGGGCAGGTGGTTGGCGTATACTTTGAGGAAGCAAGCATCGACACGAATTATTGATAGTACTGAATATGCTGATAAAGAAGTTTACCAACAAGATCTAATTAAAAAAGCCTTTTTGGAATATTATACTAAGTTATATGTTAAAGATGACATACAGAATATTACTATAGATGAATACCTGGAAAACAAGAGAGTTTCAAAAATTTCAACGAGCCAAAAGAAAAGTTTGGAACAACTGATAACAGTGGAGGAGATCAGTTTTGCTATAAAACAATTAAAAACAGCTAAAGCTCCAGGGACGGATGGCTTAACTGCAATTTATTATAAAACTTTACAAGAAGAAATGATTGAGCATCTTAAAGATTTATTTCGTAATATACAACTAGGAGGTAAAATACCTTCCTCATGGAAAACAGCTTTTGTTTCATTGATTCCGAAAGAAGAATCAGGTCCTAAGAAACCAGAAAATTATAGACCAATATCTTTATTAAACACAGATTATAAAATCTTTGCAAAAGTACTAGCCAACAGATTGATGCCAGTTATTCAAAAGATAATTCATCATGACCAAGCAGGATTTATTGAAGGCAGATATATGAAGGAGAATGTTAGGCAAGTTATAGACTTAATGGACTATCTAGATAAGAATAAACAGATCTCTGCAGTGCTGGTTTTCTTGGATGCGGAAAAAGCCTTTGATCGCGTGAATTGGAACTTTATAATTAAGACTTTGGAAAAAATGGATTTGGGGGAGCGGTTTATACAAGCGATTGGTGCAATTTATCAAGAGCAACATGCACAACTTATTATCAATGGAGGCTTAACATCGAATTTTAACATACAAAAAGGCACCAGACAAGGTTGTCCATTATCCCCGTTATTATTTATTTTAACTTTAGAAGTCTTACTCAATGCAATACGGGACTCGAATTCCTTGACTGGAATAGTTATAAGGCAAAAGGACTATAGAATTAAGGCATTTGCAGATGACCTGATTGTTACCCTATCACAACCTATGAACTCAATAATCCAGATGAAAAATATTATAGAAGAGTATGGCATGGTATCTGGTTTCAGGTTGAATCAGAAAAAAACTAAAATGATTGTCAAAAATCTGACAGAGAGCAAAAAAAAGGAACTGGAAAGAATGGCAGGCTTCGAGACTGTTTCAAAGGTCAAATATTTAGGAGTACAAATCACAGACTCCAATGCTAAACTGTTTCAAAATAACTATGAGGTTCTGTGGCAAAAGATACAAAAAGATATGCAAAACTGGAAGAAACTGCAGTTATCACTGCTTGGAAGAATATCAGCAGTAAAGATGAATGTTTTACCTAGACTGATCTTTTTATTTCAAATGATACCGGTGCTTAAATCAGACAAACCATTGCTAGAATGGCAAAAAGGACTGAACAAATTTATTTGGAATGATAAAAAACCAAGAGTCAAACTGAAAATAATGCAAGATACTCGTGAGAGAGGTGGTCTTAAACTCCCAAACCTTCGATTATATTATGAAGCAACTGCATTGATACAATTAAGTGATTGGTTTGAGAAAACTAAGACTGACTTGTTGAATATAGAAAGCCATGACCTGGTTTGGGGTTGGCATGCATACTTATTTTATGATACCAAAGTGGATAAAGTGTTTAACAGTCATTTACTTAGAAATGCCTTGCTGAGAGTCTGGAGAAGGCACCGAACTAATTGGGATTATAAGATTCCGTTTTGGCTGGATCTCGCTGATACCATGTGGAATACAAATATTAAGTCACTCGGGGGGTTTTTATATAAAGAGTTACTTTACTTTGAAGAGGGCAGGTGGCGATTGAAGACTTTGGATATGCTGTTGGAAGAAGGGAAATCGTTGACTTGGTTGCAGTACAATCAATTACAGATGAGATGGAAAGAAGATCAACAAACTGGTTTAATGGAATATGAAGTAGAATTGGTTGAACAGATAAAGCGGACAGGTCCAATGCACATTAAGAGAGTTTATAATGTTTTGTTAGAAAGAGACTCAGAAAATGAGCTAGTTAAAGATTGTATGATTAAATGGGCACAAAATTTCTCTCAACCAGTTATGTTGGAAACATGGGAAAAAATATGGGTTCAGAACGTTAAATTTACACAGTCACAAAATTTACGAGAAAATTTTTATAAAATGTTTTATAGATGGCACTTAGACCCCAAGAAATTGTCTTGCATGTACCCTAATGTGCAGCCAAAATGTTGGAGATGTGATCGTTTAGATGCTACATATTATCACATCTGGTGGACCTGCAGGAAAGTGAGGGCTTTTTGGATAAAAATCTGGTGGGTTATGCAAAATGTTTTAAAGAAAAAAATACAATTTTCTCCGCAATTTTTTTTATTGGGTATAGTTAAAGACTTTACACTGGGTGAAACTAAACTGATTTTGTATATGGTGACAGCAGCTAGGTTGTTGATTGCCCAACATTGGAAGAGTGATGTTTTACCGACGGTTGATCAATGGACCCAGAAGATGGCTGGATTTGCAGAAATGGCAAAGGTTTCAGCTTTTTTAAAAGATCAGACGCATGAGAAGTATATACAGGAATGGAAATTATGGATTGAGTATGTACAGAATAAGTATCAGACTAGAAAATATTATATCGCTTTTAGCTGAGATGACTATGTTAGTATGTTAGTAAATATAGAAAAAAGATATGGAAGTTTGAATAACATATATATTGTTTGGGAATATTAATATTGCGTATAATGGAAGTCAAGGGGGGGAGGGAAGAGGGAGGAGGGGGAGGGTTAGGGTGGGGATGGGAAGGATTTATATATTCTTTTTACATGTACTCTACAATCTGTGGCTAGGGAGGGGGGGGGAAAAGGGGGAAAATTTGTATTGTTAAAACTTTTTCAATAAAAAAAAAAAAAAAAAACAAAAATTTGAAATCCTTACTGGAGATTTTAGGATGCCACCTTATCTCCTAGGAGGTTGATCAAACCCCCTTCTTTCCACCTCAAAGTTGGTGGACTACCCCGTTTACATATACTTGCCTGTAAGCATTTTCTACCTTCCTGGCCACTTGTGGAGATTTATGTATATGGTCTGAGCTGAGGATCCTTGACAAGCCTACTCCTGGCAGCGGGTACACGGCATCCTCTCACCGAAAGATTCCGTAGACTTCAAAGGAGTCTTTGTGGCCGGCCTGTGAACTTTCCTTGGGAAGGCATTGGTCCCCGCTGGGGCAGCTGTCAGGAAGAACAAGGGTCTTTGTCCTTCAGTCCCTTCATGGAAATTGCCAGAAAATGTTATAGAAATGAAAGACTGAAAAACCTTCCTGGGTCAGACAGATACATTTATTTGTGCAACGGTTCAGTACAATTTTGGTTCTAGCAAATTTGAACCAAGAATGGTTCTGATTCCTCTGTTTTTATATATTTCTAAGACACAGGATTCGATGAGCTCATTCATTCTCCATATATGGTTACATAGTTCGTTACATTATAATCATGTTATACTTCCATTATACTTTACTAATTATAAAACCATTACATAAAATATACTTTACTAATTATAAAACTATACATTATACTTTACTAATTATAAAATCATTACATACAATATACTTTACCATACATTATACTTTACTAATTATAAAAACATACATGTTAGTTAATAACTTTACTAACCATCACTTCATAGTTTACAACTTTCCTTTAAAAGCTGTAATGGTCAAATGCAGAAATTTATGGCTCTGTCTTAAGTATAAGTAACTTTGTTTCATATGCATTTCCCTTCCATATGGCTGTATTTCCGTAATTTTGGTTCTGTGTAGAATCAGTGTGTTTGACACAGGGTCATAGGTCAGGTAACTATGAGGAACTCTATAATGTAATTACTTAGCTTCTTCTCATTATCAGAGTTGGTCATCTACCAGAATACTACTCTTAGCTTTCCTGATGGATGACACCTAGGCCTCATCAGAAGATTATATTACCACTAATGGGGTTCAGTTGCCTTTAATATACTTTCCAACCAGCACGTTTCTCTCTTATAATAATGTGAATAGAGAGGGTCTTTTAGAGTTCATGTATCTGACTTCATGTATTTGACTTTGTATGATTTCTACTTTTATTCACATTATTTCTTATTTATTATAATTCCTGTTTTATTCACATCAGGATCAAAATAAATAATAATAGCTGGCATAGATCCTGCTACCTCTTGCTTGCTAAGCAAGCGCTCTACCATTTGCACTAATTCCCCAGTTGTCCAATAGCACTCCTGCACAATTTTTCAAGAAAGAAAGGAAAAACTAAGATAACCTGCAGAAGCCAAAAACAAAAGTTGGTGTTCCATAAGGAGAGTGGGTCAAAGTCATCTACATTAATGGAAACCTGTAAATCAATATACTTGGAGCTTCAAAAGGATACCTAAATTACCAATCAGGGCCATCCAGGCTGCCTTGTGTGAATAAAACTTCCACCTAAAATGTATCCTTTCCTCCTAGGAGCTCTTTCTAAATGCCGCTTTGTCCACTGGATGGGAAGAGATGAAGGACAAGGGGAGGCAAGAGAAGGGGGCTCCTACAATAAAGCCTGGATCCATCATGAAAAGAAGCTGGTTCCAGCTACCATACTAAAAAGATTCCAGTCTCTGCCACTACATTCCATCCTCAAACTAGGGGATAGTGAGCAGGGTTACCAAATATCCAGTAAAAGGAGGACATGTCCTCCTTTTTACACTCATGTCTTCCATTCACCAGGTGTAGCCTTAAAATCCAACAGACTTTCTCTTCCAGAACAGCTTTTCTTTATGGCACATCATTTTCTTAAGTAGTGCTAATCAAACATTAACCAAACTCACCTCTGTGACAATTTCTTCATTACTACCTTCCAGCTGGCTTGCTTTTCTGCCTAAAATTGGCTCTAGCATATTCCTGTGATTTAAAAACCAGTCTTTCTAATGCTGGGGGAAAAAAGAGGCTGTCCATGCTATCATTGTCTCCTTCACTTGTTCTTCTTCTAATTTGATAATCAATAAATAGCTATACAGGTTTTTATCATCCTCTCTTCTGTTCCTGTTAATATCTTATCCAATTCGGTCAATCTCTCTCTCTCTCTCCCTCTCCCCCCCTCCATATATATATATATGATCTATCTATCTATGCATGTTTGTTTAAGCATAACTCCGGGCTTCTGGTGGTGCTGCCAGCATCGCCAGACGCTTCTTCGTGAAGCACCAGTCCCGGACTCCGTTAGAACTGCAAGAACAGCGAAAATCGGCTGTCTTGCGGTTCGGAAACTTTCCCTCCAGGAAGAAGATGGGAAAGAGAGCAGACGGGTGGGGTAGAGCTCCCTAAGAGCACCAGATTTTACCAATAATCTGGTGCTCGAAGATGAGAGCTCCCCGTGAAGCCTGTCAACGCTCCGGACCTGGGACGCCTCTGCCGGGAAAGTTTTTGCCTGGCAGAGCTAGATGCCGCGGCCACCCCAATAAACAACTTTAAACATTTATTTTTCACCTTAATTGGCAGAGCAAATGCACGAGGAATTCGAACTGCAAGTATCTGATATTTTAATTTTAAGAGTTATTCTTTTTCCTATAACTCCTATGGGAAGAAAGAGAAAGTAAGATGGCGTTCTAGTTTTAATGGGGCGTGAAGAAGTGAAAGTTAAAAAAAAAAGAAGTACTGATAAAGCCCCAGTTTGAAATATAGGACTCTATTTTAAAAAGTGGATTAATCAAGGATGGAAATAATAGTAACAATTGAAGCAGTTGTATAAAGTATAAAGTGAAAGGGGTTTTTTGATACCTTTTCCCCCTTTTTTTCTCTCTTCTATTTTGTCCTCTTGGAAAGGGAAGAAGAAGGGGGGGAAGATGGCTGGTCTTTTTGAAAGCAATGATGGGTTTGACCCTTTTGAAGAAGTTTTCAATTCAATTACCTCTGCTATATTGGAAAGGCTTGATACTTTTTTTCAAGTTGGAAATAAAGAAACAAATGAAGATACTGTATTCTTACTTAACAGTGAGGTGTTGAATGAAGTATTGGGAGAAGAAAGAGAACAGCCTATAGTGATTTTGGAAAATAAAATGGAGGAATTGCAGAATGAGAAGAAAGATTTTCTGGGAGCTGTTGGGATCATGGAGACACGAAATGGAATTTTATATTTTTTTTACAAAGTCCTAATTGCAATTAAAGAGCTGTTCTCACTGAAAGATATAGTTTTGCAAAAGCTATGTTATATACATCAATCTCAGAAAACTCAAGAGTGTATTAGAGAAAAAAAGGTGGAGGAATTAGAGTGAAGAAAAAGGTCCGTAAAAAAGCCAGGAAAAAAGACTGGAGATGAGGAGAATAAGTCCATAAAATGTTTTGTTTAAGTGTATATAGATTTTGAATTTTGGAAGAAAACACCTAACAGTTTATGCCAGCTATTTAATTGAGGAAGGATGATGAAAGGCAAACTATAGACATTTTGGAATATTTTGAGAAGAATAAACAGATCACTGCAATGCTGGTGTTTTTGGTTGTGAAGTAAGCCTTGGCCTGAGTGAATTGCAACTTTTTATTAAAGACTGTAACAAAGATGGATTTAATTGCAGCCGCAGAAGTCTTATTGAATATGATAGCGAATTTGAACTTTTTTGTTTGAGGGTAATAGCTATAGGGCAAGAAGACTACAGGCCTAGGGCAATTGCAGGGATCTGGTGGTTACTCTAATACTATGATGAATTTAATAATCTAATCGAAGGACTTTATAGTAAATTATGTAATGGTATCAAATGATTCGACTTTTTTTTTCTTTTTTCTATATAATACCATTGTGGTGGGATTGTATCGTGGTTGGATTTGGCGGATACCAAGTGGAATACAAATATAAAGTCACTCGGGGTTTTTTTTATATATAAAGAAGTATTTTTTTTATGCAGGGGGGTAGAAGACAATTGAAGATATTATGAATACTGTTTGAAGATGGGAATAATCAAGAAGATTAAGAACTGGTTTGATATTGTACAAAGATGGGCTAAATGATAGATACAATTATTAAATAATGTTTTTATATTAAGTATTGTTTTTTAGTTAGAAAATGTCTTTTTAAAAGTGTTTTAATTATAATTGGATCTTAATGGTTTATAATGGGAGGATAGAAGAAGGGTTTATATAATGTTCTGTTTTAAACTTATGGATGTATAATGAGGTTTTCAGGAAAGAAGATATAAAATATTTTGCTAAATTATTTAGATTTAATAAATTGTTAAGTACAAATTGGTTAAAATGAGTAATAATAGGTTTGATTATGTAATATTGGAGGGTTCTACTAAGTGCTTCAATTGTAAATGGATTTTAATTGTGTAAAACTGGAAGGATGAAGAAGAAAGAAGATTTGCTTTCCTTTTACTTAATTGTTTTATGATTGTGTGAAATGTGAGAGGGAGTTAAATTTATAGATAGTTATTTTATGCATTTTTATTAAGCTTGTTGTATTCTATATCCGGTATTTGCTCTGGGAAGTCCGGGGTGGTGGTGGTGGTTGGGGAGGGATAGGGCGGGAAAGGGAGGGTATTGTATATTTTAGGTTAACTTGATTTATGTATTATGATATGTTGGGGGATGGGGGGGG
>WNWU01000158.1:2447683-2469225 GCA_012654045.1 Ptyas mucosa
TAGAATAGAATAGAATAGAATAGAATAGAATAGAATAGAATAGAATATGGAGGTCTTCTAGTCCAACCCCCTGCTTAGGCAGGAAACCCTTCACCAATTCAAACACATGATAACCCAACATCTTAAAAACTTCCAGTGTTGGAGCATCCACAACTTCTAGAGGCCAGTTGTTCCACTGATTAATTGTTCTAACTGTCAGAAAATGTCTCCTTAGTTCTAAGTTGCTTCTCTCCTTGATCAGTTTCCACCCATTGCCTCTTGTCCTACCCTCAGGTGCTTTGGAGAATAGCTTGACTCCCTCTTCTTTGTGGCAGCTGTTTCTATGAAATTTAATGTTTCTATGTAATTTAAAATAGACTTAACACAATTATGTTCTGGGGTGGGGGTGGGGGGGAGATGTCCACAAAATGAGCCAAGATTGCACTGCTGAAAAAGGGAATATGTGCTGTATTTTGGTGGTGAGGTTTTTTTTATTTTTATTTTTTATTTATAGTTATATGCCACCCTTCTCCGGAGACTCAGGGCGGCTTACAATGCGTTAAGCAATAGCCTTCATACTTTTGTATATTTTATACAAAGTCAGCTTAGTGCCCCCACAAACCGGGTCCTCATTTTACCCACCTTAGAAAGGATGGAAGGCTGAGTCAACCTTGAGCCTGGTGAGAATTGAACTCGCAGTAATTGCAGATAGCTGGATGTTAAATGCTGCCTTAGTAGAGGCATTAGCCTCTTACGCCACTTAGGCTCCTGAGATAGGAGAATTTGACACAATGCTAACAGTTAGTTCTACAGTCCCCAGGTTGGTGTCTTCCAGATGTACCAGACAAGAAAAATCTGCAGTCTGGACTATTGCAATGACCTCTGAAAGGGGCTGTGCTTAAAGAAACTTGGTGCAAATGCAACAGCATTGGGTAGTAAATAGCACTGGTTGTTTGGTGCACATGACACAAGTACTTTGGGAACTGCAACAGGCCCCAGTATGCTTCCAGATGCAAGTCAACATGCTGGTTGACTTCCTTCAAAGTCCTCCATGGCTTGGGACACTGACATAGTCTTGAGGTCCAGGAGAGAGAACGGCTCACTTTGTGAAGTGTTAAAAACTCTTAGTAGTACATCAATAGCAATAGCACTTAGACATATATACTGCTTCACAGTGCTTTACAGCCCTCTCTAAGCAGTTTACAGAGTCAGCATATTGCCCCCAACAATCTGGGTCTTCATTTTACCCACCTCGGAAGGATGGAAGGCTGAGTCAATCTTGAGCTGGTGAGATTTGAACTGCCGAACTGCACCTAGCAGTCAACTGAAGTAGCTTGCAGTACTGCACTCTAACCAGTGCACCACCTCACCTCATCTAGTACAGAACTCCCTGTGGCCTCTGAAACATTCTCCCTCCCAAAATCAGGTTGTCCCCTATTTTATAGATTACAGATTAACAGAGTTGGAAGGGACCTTGTAGGCCATTTAGTCCAACCCCCACCCTCCCTGCCCAAGCAGGAGACCCTACACCAGAGATGGCAGTCCAATCTCTTCTTGAAAGCCTCCAATGATGAAGCCCCCACAATTTCTGAAGGCAAACCAAGTTCCATTGGTTGATTGTTCTCACTGTCAGAAAATTTCTCTTTATTTCTAGGTTGAATCTCTCCATGATCAGTTTCCATCCATTATTCGTGTTTGGCCCTCAGGTGCTTTGGAAAATAATTTCACCCCTTCCTCTCTGTGGCAGCCTCTCAACTATTGGAACACTGTCTAGTCCTTCTCTTCACTAGACTAGCCATGCCCAGTTCCTGCAACCGTTCTTCATATGTTTTAGCCTCCAGTCCCCTAATCATCGTGCTTGCACTTCCTGCCCTTTTTCAAGCTTCTCAATATCTTTTCTATAGTGTGGTAACCAAAACTGGATGCAGTATTCTAGATGTGGTCTTACTAAGGCTTTATAGAGTGGTGTTAGTACCTTACTTGAGCTTGATTGTATCCCTCCGTTCATGCAATTTAGGATTGCATTAGCTTTTTTTTTTTTTTACAAGACCAGAAAGACCTGGTCCTCTGTCTGGGCCTGAGGCCCTGAGAGTGTGAAGAGACCTGTCTGCTCGTTGTGCATATGAATGTAGTGGTTTTATCAGCTGCTGTGCATTGCACATTTTAATTTTTGTATATCGGTCTGTTTTTTATTTTTTAGATAGAGTAATTTCTTGAGATGGGTGATTATATAAATTGAGGACATAAATAAATAAAGCCCTAGAAATAAAGCAAATCAAAGAAAGCATCTGTTACAATCAGTGTGTATATATGTATCAGGGGTGAAATGCTCCCGGTTCGGACCGGATCACTCGATCCGGTAGCGATAGTGGCAGGTGGTTCGTAGAACGGGTAGCAAAAATCCCTGCCCCCTCTCCAAGCCCAGCTGAGCCGCCCCCCCATGCCCATTAGAGGCTTTTTTTATTTTTAAAAGCATTTTTTCTACAACCTCTTCAGCCAAAAAAAATGCTTTTAAAAGCAAAATAATGATTGCAAGGCTCAGCTGGGATCGTCAGAGGCTTTTAAAAGCATTTTTTCTACAACCTCTTCAGCCAAAGAGGTTGTAGAAAAAATGGTTTTAAAAATAATAATAATAATAAAAAGTTGGCCACGCCCACCCAGTCACATTACCACCCCCTCCACCAAGCCAACCCCACAGAACCAGTAGTAACAAATTTTACATTTCACCACTGATATGTATGTGTGCTTATGTGTAAATTCAAGACTACAACTTGGTCTTTTTGTTAATGGATTCTAGCCTAGCCAGGAAATTGCTTAGAACAGAACAGAACAGAGCAGAGCAGAGCAAGAGCAGAGCAGAGCAGAGCAGAGCAGAGCAGAGTAAAGTAGAGTAGAATAACAGAGTTGGAAGGACCTTGGAGGTCTTCTAGTCCTGCCCCTGCTTAGGCAGGAAACCCTACACCACTTCAGACAAATGGTTATCCAGTCTCTTCTTAAAAACTTCCAGTGTTGGAGCTTTTACAACTTCTGGAGGCAAGTTGTTCCACTGATTAATTGTTCTAACTGTCAGGAAATTTCTCCCTAGTTCTAAATTGCTTCTCTCCTTGATTAGTTTCCACCCATTGCTTCTTGTCCTGCCCTCAGGTGCTTTGGAGAATAGCTTGACTCCCTCTTCTTTGTGGCAGCCCCTGAGATATTGGAAGACTGCTATCATGTCTCCCCTAGTCCTTCTTTTCATTAAACTAGACATACCCAGTTTCTTCTTGTTTAAAACAATATCGCCTACATGGTTTCTAGTTATTTGCAGCTTCAGTTGATCCCTCAATTGCAAGCAGGCAGGAGGAGGAGGAGGAAAGGTATCGAGATGGGATGACCCACCCTTTTTCTGCTCTACATTGGCTTCTCTGCTTGCCACATCATGGCAAGCAACGCAGATGTGGATTTATGAGCCTTTATTGGGGCTGGCTCCACATTTTGCCTCTCTGTTGGCTCTGTTTCCTAATCTGAAATCTAGCTGAAGTAACAATGACATCCAAAATGTATTTTAATTCATTGGTGGCATTGCTCTTCTGCTCTTTCTCAGGTGGCCCACAACAGTATGAGGTTTCATTGGCACATAAGTGTGAGAAGGGTGATGTACAGGGGTGAAATTTTTGAGTAGTTCGGAGAATCGGCAAATACTACCTTCTGGCTGGCCCCAGAGTGGGGTGGGAATGGAGATTTTGCAGTATCCTTCCCCTACCATGCCCACGAAACCACGCCCACAGAACCGGTAAGGAAAATTCTGACTTCCACCCCTGGTGGTGTGTAAACGTAACAAATAAATATAAATAACCTTGTGAGGGAGGTTGGATTGAGAGGCAGTCACTTACCCAAAATCATGCAGAGAGTTCCAGATTGGGATCAAGTGAAACCTGAACTAAGTTCCCTCCAGTCTAACCTCTAACATCAAAGATTGCATCCTACCAACGAAACGACCTCTTGCAAGTCCAAAGAAGAATCGAAGATGACTCCTTTCTTCTGCTGTTTGTCCTCTCACTTGGTTGACCAATATCTACTACTCCCAAACCCAAAGTTTCATTATGAGTAATCATACATACAGTAGTGGCCAAAATTGTGGAAACCTTTTGGGAACTAGCTAATAACACCATTTTTATTTTTTATTTTTTGGAGTAGTACCGTAAAATTATATATCAATGGAAAGATAATTTAATCAAGAATGTAATGTAATACCTTTTATGAAGGATTTGCTATTGGAATAGCAGTTACAATATAAAGAAGAAAAGTGAAACACGTACAAAAAAAATGAGATAGACAAAAATGATCACCATAGAAAAAACGAGATATGCAAAAATTATCACCTTGTCAGTTAATATTTAGTTGGGTAACCTTTAGCATGAATGACAGCCTTACAAAGTCTTCCCATGGAATGAACCAAGTCTTTTAGTTCTGCAGCTGTTATAATGTGAAACCAAGATTGAATGATGGATTCTATTAACTGGGTTTTATTGCTGGGTCGCTTCTGACTCACAAGTTTCTTTAGTCGGCTCCATAGATTTTCAATTGGGTTAAGGTCTGGGCTATTCCCAGGCCTTAACCCAATTGATTATGTTGAAACTTCAAAAAAAGGGGGTGCTATTAGCCATCAAAATCAAACATCAAAAATACACTTTTTCCAAAAGGTTTCCACAATTTTGGCCACAATTGTACATACAGGTAGTCCTTGACTTACAACAGTTTATTTAGTGATCTATCAAAGTGACAATAGCAATGAAAAAAGTGACTTAAGACTGTTTTTTTTCTGTAACTGATGACTGTTGCAGCATTCCCCCATGATCACATGATTAAAATTCAGATGTTTGGCAACTGACTCCTATTTATGACAGTTGACTCCTATTTATGACAGTTGCAATGTCTTGGGGTCGTATGATCAGGGCGGAGGAGGGGGCATATAAATTGAACCAATAAACAATCAGCTTTTGCGACCCAAATCAATGGGGAATCCAGATTCACTTAACAATGTTGTTACTAACTTAACAAGTGCAAGATTCACTTAATAACTGTGGCAAGAAAAGTCATAAAATGGAGCAATGCTCACTCAACAGATGTTTCACTTAGCAACCTAAATTTGGGGCTCAATTGTGGTTGTAACCCAAGGACAACTCGCATTGATTTTAACAACCAATTAAAGCCAGCAGTTTGACTCCTATTGTAATTTGAGCAAAGTAAGAGCGCTACCAAAAGTAGCATGGAAGCCCACTTAGAAAGAAATCAGCAATCTGTTGCTCATATCTCGGGATCCACAATCCGAGAAATGGATTCAGATTTTCCAAGGTAGGCAGGGCTAAATCTATTTTCTTGCCAATACTACAATTGTCTCCCACTAAGAAGATTAAGCAGCCTTAAGAAAGCCTCAAAAAGTCTCACTGTTCCTCCTTCAAACAAATTGACATCACGTTCCAGGAGCTGCTTGGATGATATAAAACACCATTTGGCAGCCTTACAAGAGAGCAGCTACGTGTCCTTTCTGACATGCATTCCAATGTATTATTATTATTTTTTTTTGGCAGCATTCCTTTTTGAGTCACTGTTTGCAGAAGATCTGGCTGGGCTCCAGCAGGAAGGAATTTTCTCCACCCTTGCCAAAATAAATAAATACCGTATTTTTCAGAGTAAAAGACACACCGTTTTCCCCCCAAAAAAGAGGGTGAAAATCTGGATGCGTCTTATATTCCGAATGTAGCCCTGCCCAGCCTCGCAAACGGAGGTTTCAGAGGCTGAAAAAAGCCTCAGAAACGAAGCTTCAGAAAAAAAGCCTTTGAAAGGCTTTTATCTAACATAATATGGCAAGCAACAAAAGAAGAATCAGTAAAGGTTCTAACCAAACTACGTTAACAAATCTAGAGAATGACACAATAACGAACAGATCAGAAGAGGTTAATCTTTATACCAATACCAAAGAAAGGAGATTGAACAGAATACAGGTAGTCCTTCAGAATAAAAGCCTCTGAAAGAAGCTTCAGGAAAAAAAGCCTCTGAAACAGAGCTTCAGAAAAAAAGCCTTTTTTTCTGAAACTCTGTTTCAGAGGCTTTCAGAGGCAGAAAAAAAAGTTTTTTTCTGAAAGTTTCAGAAGTTTCAGAGGCAGAAAAAAAAGCAAGGCACAGAGCTCACAACCAAGGAACCTGTTGCTAAAATTCACCTCTGGAAACAGCTGATTGGGGGTATTCCGGAAGTCCGATCCATTCACCAATCAGCTTTTTTCTTATTTTCCTCCCCAAAAACTAAGGTGCCTCTTATACTCCGGTGCCTCTTATACTCTGAAAAATACGGTAAATAAATAAAAAAAGTTGAAAACCTGCTTCTCCAAGATCCTGTCTCCTGTTCAGATCCTATAGGACAGTGATGGCTAACCTTTTTGCCATCCTGTGCCAAAAGCGGGGGGAGCGTGGTGGGGTCACATGCACGTGTGCCCACATCCACAATTCTATGCGCCCTGCCCCCCCCCCCCCGTGCTCCCCCCACTTGTGGCATGTGATGGCCCAGTAGGCCCGGTAAGCACGTTTTTTGCTCTCCCCATGCTCCAGAGCCTTTCTAGGAGCCTGGGGAGGGCAAAAACGGCCTTCCCAACCCCCCCAGAGGCCCACTGGAGGCCGGAAACAGTGTGTTTCCTGACTTCTGGTAAGCCCAGAAGGCCTGAAAATCAGCTGGCTGGTGCACGCATGCGTGCCAGAGCTGAACTCACATGCCCACCGATATGGCTCCGCGTGCCACCTGTGGCACCCGTGCCATAGGTTCGCCATCATGGCTATAAGATCTTTTCTGGCTATCTTTGTTTTTTAAGTCACATCAATCACAAATTTTCACTTAATCCAACGTCTCCTTGGATTGCCTTACCTGACACTGTTTTTGCTATTGTTTCTGCTGCCAGCAAAGCCTAGCCGGTTTTCTTTAAATGATCATAACAAAAGCAATCATATCTATCACCTTAAATGCTTCGTTACACCTTCTATTTCCATGGGTTACTACAATTTTCAATTTTATTTTTCTTTCCCCATGTTGCTGTCTTTATCACTGTTAATTGCTACTGAGACTTGCTGGGAAAGGCAGGATGGAAAAAACCTTATCCAGAAATAAATTGCTAAATGATGTGTAGAAAATAGGATAAGAAAAGACAAGATGGGAGTCTAGCAGGTTTCTAGCAAAAGCTTTTATCATGCAATTGTCTTGTCCCAGAAAACAGAACAGAATAGAATAGAATAACAGAGTTGGAAGGGACCTTGGAGGTCTTCTAGTCCAACCCCCTGCTTAGGCAGGAAACCCTACACCACTTCAGACAAATGGTTATCCAATACCTTCTTAAAAACTTAAGCAACAAATATGATTAGGGGACTGGAGGCTAAAACATATGAAGAATGGTACAGACATTGGGAATGTCTACTTTAATGAAAAGAAGGACTAGGGGAGACATGATAGCCGTATTCCCATATCTCAGGGGCTGCCACAAAGAAGAGGGAGTCAAGCTATTCTCCAAAGCACCTGAAGGCAGGACAAAGAAGCAATGGGTGGAAACTAATCAAGGAGAGATGCAACCTAGAACTAAGGAGAAATTTCCTGACAGTTAGAACAATTAATCAGTGGAACAACTTGCCTCCAGAAGTTGTGAATGCTTCCAACACTGGAAGTTTTTTAGAGGATATTGGATAACTGTTTGTCTGAAGTGGTGTAGGGTTTCCTGCCTAAGCAGGGGGTTGGACTAGCTCCCATAAGTGAAAAGGAATAAGAGGAGGAGCCTCTTCTAGATGCATGAGCATGCAGAGCTGTTAAAAGACAGGAGTGGCTCCTCAGGAGGAGGTCTCCTCGAGAGTAAGGCTTGGGGCTAATTGGGCACTCCCCTAGACTATTTAAGGAAGGACGACGACTGATGCAATTTGCAGGAAACAACTTTGTTCATATTCCTTCGTCTCTTGATTCCAGAATCGTTTGATTCGGCTCTTGTTTATCTCTTGTCAGTTTTTCCTTCAAATTGCTTCTGGGCATTCTGCCAACCACAGTAAGATTACGGTTATCTGAAATACTGTGCCTCAGAATTGAGTTATTATTCTTTGGATTCTTGTCGGCTGTTAATGAAATTAAATTAACAGCCCTTGTTCAGAAAAGACTGATTTAAACTGTACTTGTGTTCGAATAACTACTAAGAAAGCTCATTAGTAGTCCTTAATTAGTAAACTAAGATTTGTACGGACTTTTTGTGTGCTGCGTTCTTTGGGATCCATAGCTGGGGCAGAACAGCTTAACAACCGAGTTACTAACAACCACTGCAGAGATTCACTGAACAACTGTAGCAAAAGAAGTTGTAAAATGGGGCAACGACTGACTCACTTAGCAACAGAAATGTGGGGATCAAGGACTACCTATACTTGCTGACTAAAACTTTTCCCAAGGCTAGGGAATGCCTTGACCTCATGAAGGAAAAAGGCAGACTCTAGTTCCGTGATGGCGAACCTAAGGCAGGTGTGCCTGAGTTCGCATGCAGAGCCATCTTTCCGGGCACGTGAGCTGTCGCCCAACTCACCTGCAGCTGCGCATGCGCCCCAGCTGGTGTTTGGGCCTCCAGTGCGCATGGGCACAATTCCGGAGACCCAGCTGGTCTTCAGAGCTCTCCTATGCATGCATGTGCGAGTACCTGAGGGTAGCGCACGCATGCACAGATGGCGTTTGCACAGGTGCATTGCATGTGTGAAAGCCGTGCGCATGTACAGATGGTGCAATTGTGTGCACAGCGCATGGGGGAGCTGCACAAAAGTTGCATGCATGCGCCGATGGTGCAGTTTGAGTACGCAGTGCCCGGAGAAGGAACTGTACATAAGCGAAGCACGTACCTGTTTGGCACTCGGTGAGTAAAAAGTTCACCACCTCTGCTCTAGTTGTTCAGCTTCTTTAAGAAAGCTTCAAGAGTCGATCATTCTGGATAAATAATTGATTTTTAATTTCTCTTTTAATAGCACAAGGTCTTGTTTGCAGAGTTTGTCAATACAAAATCGGCTTTGTGTGTTTTAAACCTGGAGACCCCTGCAAACCTAACCCTGGCCAGCTGTGTGAGACAACCGAAGTTTATGTAGGTAGGAACAAATCCAATACTTTTCAGAAATTTTATTCAAGACCTGGGGGTACTTATTGTATTTGCACAGCTATGAGAAATAGGGGGTGCCTGATCTGGGTACAGATCTTGGAATCATAACTCCTTATAGTTAAACTTGACTTTTCTTAAAGTCAACAGTAAGATAAGGCTGGGACCGCAAGGAAAATGCAATTTAGGCTGCATTATCAGAGATTGAATCATCGAAGCAATGGAAATAGAAATTTTGTGTGCTGTGTTTTAAGAAACGTTGGAGAAACTGGGACAGATGAGAAGAATGGCAAATAATTTGCTCCAATAATTGAAAATGAAGAGTCACAAAATCACCCAATGAGTGTATGAGTTGTGTTTGAGTTAGATAACAGGGGATTAAGCTAGTATTGGGATTCAAATCCCGGCGCTACCAGTTTGCTATCGGTAGCGCACTTGGTTTGCGAGTGCGTGGTGCTTCTGCGCATGCAGAGTATTTTTGATGACATCTGGGCGGGTGGGTGGAGCCTCCCGCCACCACCACTACCAGTTTTCCCAAACTGGGGAGAACTGGCCCGGGAGCAACCCACCCTTGGATTAAGCAGAACTAAATTTCACTTGATTTTTTTTAAAAAATGTACATGTAAATAATGTATACCAAGGAACTCTGCCTGTTGTAACATTCATGATAGCTTTTGGAGAAGCCCAAAGACCACAATCAAACCAGGAATGTTAGATTGCATATCTCCAGGTTAATCTGAATGAAAAAAACACGAACTATTATTTTCTAACCAGAAAAGGAGAGTTTAAAAGAGAATACCAATGTTAGTTTTCAAACCATTAAGCTGAGGTGGTCTAATTAGAATCCTATCATAAGGGCTGCTTTCTTCATTCTGAGTCCATTTACGAATTGAAATTATAGATCAGAAATACTTGTGTCCAAAAAATTAAAAATAGAACACCTGAGGCAGAAGGAAATAGATACTCTTTCCTGATTCTTCCTTTTAGACAAACACAAGATTGGCCCAGTGCCTATTTTTCTTATATTTATTTATTAATCAAAATTATATAGCTGCCTATCTCACTAAAAGCAACTCTGAGTGCTGCACACACAATAAAACAATATAAAAAACCAGATTGGTGACCTGCAACCCTCTGCCAGTGAAAACAGAGCTCATTTCTGGGTGCGACAGCCTCCTGCAACCCTCTGTCAGCGAAAACAGAGCTCACGAGGCAGTAGTGAAATCCTAATTTTTTTACTACCGGTTCTGTGGGTGTGGCTTGGTGGGTGTAGTGTGGCTTGGTGGGCGTGGCAGGGGAAGGATACTGCAAAACCTCCATTTCCACCCAACTCTGGGGCCAGCCAGAGGTGGTATTTGCTGGTTCTCCGAACTGCTCAAAATGTCCGCTACCAGTTCTCCAGAACCTGTCAGAACCTGCTGGATTTCACCCCTGTCATGAGGGCTGTGTGTGGGCCTCCTGAGCTCTTTTTTTTGCTGGCAGAGGCATCATGAGCCAGTCCTTCACTCTTTCCAGATCTAAGCACCATGCAGGCTAGAACTAGAACATCATTTGGCTGATTCATGCCTATGTCAGCCCATAATTGGCACGAGCTATTTATTGTATGAAATAGCATAAACCTCCTCCATCAAAACAGTTCTCTTCAGCTACCAGTCCAATAAATATAGATCAGAACTAAGCCTCTAGCTGTGCCAAAGGTGCTTTTTTCCCCCCAAAAGACAACTGGACTTTCTTGGTTCTTTTTCTTTGAAAACGTTTCACTTCTCATCCAAGAAGCTTCTTCCAGTTGCCTTTTGAAAATGGGGGGTGGGGAAAGAACCTTTGGGATAACTATGAACTGGATGATTGCGAATCTCCATAGACATTAAGTCTCTAGCTTCCATTAATCCCAGCTAAGTGGCAAGCTTTATAGCAGGGGTGTCAGACTGAAGGCATGGGGGTTGGATCTGGCCCACGGGGCGACACTAGAAATAGTGAAGGACCAGCCTGCAGTACCTCTGCCAGCGAAAACAGATCTCTGGAGAGCTGGGTGCGGTCATCCCGAGCTCCGTTTTCACTGGCAGAGGATTGCAGGAGGCCATCGTAACCAAAATGGAGCCTGGGAGCCCGTTTTTACTGGCAGAGCGCTCAAGCCATCACAGGCACCCCTGACATGAGTGACGTCAAGCTGGCCACTCCCACCCTGGCTATGCCTACTCCGGGCCGCTCATGGTCAAACACAACCTTGATGCGGCCTTCAATGAAATCAAGTTTGACACCCCTGCTTTATAGGAATTGAAGCAAGTATACAAAACTGGAGATTGCATGCATCGACTGAATGAGGATGTGCAAATAAATACGAGCCAGTCTAAAAAATATATTGGGATTTGAAGGTGGGGTAGGGGGTGGGGGCACACTCCAAGCTCTCTCCAGGAAGTGACTCATCTGTATGATGCAGAGATGTAATCTCAGTTGTTTGTATCTCACGTTTCTGTTTTGTTTTTTTGTTTTGTTTTTTCTTCTCTCATCAGCTGGCTTTCTGTTCTATAAAAATTACGGGTGTGGTGAACATAGAGAACTCTGCGGCAGGTCCGAACGAAGGCACACTCTCTTTGGAAGAACCTACAAGCGTTATTGCTGTGATACCGACTTATGCAATAAGGACTAAGCTTCAATGTCCAATGTTTAGCACAGGTCGGCTTGGGAAGGCGGGGGAAAGCTGCAATGCTGTAAAGGCTGATCCTGATGTGTTTTTTCTTTTTTTTTCTCCTCTCGGCTTAAAAGAAACACCCACATTGTTCTCTCATCCCTTTGTTTTTGTTGTCGTCCCTACCTACGCCAGAACATGGTCTCACTTTCCAACCCTTTGTGATCATAATGGCAGCTCACACCACAAAGCTGCCCGTTTTGTGAGCCCTTTCGAAGGAAACATGGTAAGACCACCCATTTCCGGGGGCACACTTACGGTAAATCATTTTGGAGGTTGGATGGCATCTCCTCCATATCCTTCTGAGAAAATACTTTTAGTCCACTATCCCAAAGGTGCTTTTTCAGGAGGCAACTGGACTTTCTTGGTTTTTTGTTGTTGTTTTGAGGATGTTTCGCTTCTCATCCAAGAAGCTTCTTCAGCTCTGACTGGATGGTGGGGAATGGAAGGATTTATATTCCTTGCAGTCAGCTGGTCATTTGCATCCTTTTAGAGAGCCGTTGAAGCACTTGGAGGTTTATCTGTGTCTTCAGGACTTTTAGCTATACAATTTGGAATGAACACTCTCTGAATGGCCTGGGAGTAGGAATGGATTTCAAAAAAAATAAATTAAAAAAATTGCAGATTACAGGAATCAGGAGCACTACTTCAGCTGATCCTGAGGACACAGATAAATCTCCAAATGCTTCAACGACCTTTTAAAAGGATGCAAATGACCAGCTGTCTGCAAGGAATATAAATCCTTCCATTCCTCACCATCCTGTCAGAGCTGAAGAAACTGAGGAAATGAGCAGCAAAACGTCTTCAAAAGAAAAAAAAAGCAACAACGAGAAAGTCCAGTCAAGCTATTTTCCAAAGCACCCAAAGGCCAGACAAGGAACAATAGATGGAAACTGATCAAGGAGAGATTCAGCCCGGAAATAAGGAGAAATTTTCTGACTCTGAGAGCAATCAATCAATGGAACAGCTTTGCCTTCAGAAGTTGTGGGAGCTTCATCACTTGAAGCTTTCAAGAAGAGACTGGACTGCCATCTGCCAAAAATGGTGTAGGGTCTGCTTCAGCAGAGGGTTGGACTAGATGACATACAAGGTCCCTTCCAACTCTGTTAATCTGAATCTGTATCTCATAAATTCTAGTTTCTGGGGGGGGTGGTTTTCTCCCATGGTTCCTCTCAGGAATTTTGCTCTTTTTCACTAGTAATAATCATATCAGCCTTGAGGAACAGATAGATTATTCAAATTAAGCGCTTCTATCATATAATGCTTACTATTTTTTTTTCTTTCCATGTAAAGACTAAAAAAAAAGGAAGGGTGCCATTTTTGTCTGCAGCAGACAAAAAAAAATGCTTGGTAGGTGATCAAAATGAAAAAAATGTTTCTTTCATTTTTGCCGCATCTGAACCTACATAAGGTCCGTGTATAGAAAGAGAAGGATGTTCTGGCTTGCCATCACGTTCTCTATGATCGCTGTCCTTTTCGTATAATGCTCTGATATTGTACAGCTTCCTAACCTCTTCGGCTTGAAGGAATGAATAAAACTGATTAACTGACCACTCCTCTTACATCTAAGCCTTTTTCTTCCCCTAGCCAGCATTTGGCAGTTTGGCAAAAGGATCTTATGATAAATCAGTGTTGGTGAACCTATGGCAGGCATGCCAGAGGTGGCAGGCAGAACCGTCTCTGTGGGCACACGAGTCGTCACCCCAGCTCAGTTCCACCGCGCATGTGCATGTACCTCCCGCTGGCCAGCTGGTCTTCGGGTCTCTGCCGTGCATGCATGGGGGCAGGGGTCATGCAGGGGGTGGAGTGCATGCAGGGCGTGTGTGCATGGTGGGGGGCAGGGCACATGCAGGGCGCGTGGGCATGCATGGGAGGCAGGAGGCATGCGGGGGGCATGTGCCCATTGCATTTTGGGAGTTCACACATGCTTCTGGCACTTGGTCCGGAAATTGTCCCACAGTGAGTTGTCCCAAGGTGAGTTGCTTGTGGCGAGTTGTCCCACATTGAGTTGGCCATGGCAAGTTGACCTCAGCAAGTTGGCTGTAGAGAGTTGTCCCATTCCATTCCTTAAAGACCTGAAGACCTGGCTTGGTCAGTTCACCTGGGGCCCCAGTGGGCCTTGGTGGAGCAGTGGACTAAAGCACTGTTAAATAGCACTTAGCTGCCAGCTGCTTGCAATTACTGCGAGTTCAAATTTCACCAGGCTCAAGTTTGACTCAGCCTTCCATCCTTCCGAAGTAGGTAAAATGAGGACCCAGATTGTGGGGGCAATAAGCTGACTTTGTATAAAAAAAAGAACACCGCTTAGGGGGGCCCGAAAGCCCTACTAAACAGGTATATACAAAAGTATGAAGGCTATTGCTTAACGCATTGTAAGCCGCCCTGAGTCTCCAGAGAAGGGCGGCATATGAATCGAACCAATAAATAAATAAATAAATAAAATCGCACTGGGATTGGTTGACAGAATAGCAGAAGATCCCACCTGCCCCCTTGTGCATCTCATTTCCTTCCTTCCTTCCACTCTTTTTAATGGTAATCTTTATTGTTATTGGACATATGTATTCCTTATGGATTTATTGGCTTTTAATGTTGTAAGCTGTCCCGTGAGGTGAGATAGGTGGTGAGCAAACCTAATAAGCAAGCAAGCAAGCAAGTAAATAAGTAAATGACATCTACTCAATTCACATAGAAATCAAACTGGTTAGGACATGCTGCTCTCCTCGTACTGCACTTTTGAATATCTGTTTACTTATTTGCAAATCTATGGGTGCCAACAAGCTTCTGTTGTTTGCTGGCTGTGTTGGTGGGAAATTCCAAAACCTAGTGTGGTGTCCCAATGTTTCCGGAAGATAAGGAAAAACATATGGAGGATAAAGGAAAGTAACATGATTATGTCTGCCTCCATAGGCAGAGACAACTGGAGAAAGCTATCACACATACTTGGCAAATATGTCTCGTTTTTCATCATCTCCAAAGAACTGCTTAATACATGTTCCTGCATGTTGCAAATTATATTTCAAAGCATGTGCACTGTTCCAATATAGGCATGAGAACACAATCAATTGTTACTCTGATACTAGGCTCAGATACATCCATTATCTCACTTAGAAGAAAATAGTTAAAAACAAAAATTAGTTTGAACCCCTATAATCAGAGGTCCATACCCAGGGATGTGCTTTAAAAAGTTTAGCAAGGGGTTCTCTTGCTGGGTGGTTGCTGGGTGGGCATGGCCATGGTGGGTGTGGCCTAGTCGGCCTCCTGCACCACAGTTGGGGGCCATTTTTCCCCTCCCTGGGTTCCGGAGGCTTTCCTTGAGCCTCCGGAAGGGCGAAAACAGTCTCCCCAGGCTCTGGAGGCTCTCTGGAGCCTGTTTCTGGGCTTCCTGAACTTCCGGTAGGCCTGTTTTCCGCCCTCCCTGAGCCTCCATGCACACCCTGCACTTACCTGCATCCCAAAAAGTCTGTGTGGGGACTCCTGGGAGGGGTGGGCGGGGCGGGGCCAACCACGTTGAGTCCTCGCTGTCACAACTCCCTCGCACCGGCTTTATTGCCGGCGGGTGCAGATTGGTGGAGATGCATAACAATTAAAATATTATTATTATTATTATTTATTTTATTATTTATTAAATTTTTATACCGCCCTTCTCCCGCAGGACTCAGGGCGGTGCACAGCTGAGATAAAAAACATAACATACAACATTTAAGAACAATTTAAAAACATTAAACAATTTCGGCCCAATCCGGGCCCTCGGATTAGTTCACACTGTCTGACAGCTTGCTATTTAAGCAGCTGTCAGGCGGCGAGTTGTTGTTGCTTCGCTCTGTTTTGCATTCTGTTCTGATTCTAATAAAGTTGACGTTCTCAGCAACCTGGCCTCAGCGTCATCCACTCTAGATCTAACAACTGGCGATGAAGGTGGGATTGGCCTGAGGCGGTGCTGGACGGAGGAATCACCAGAGCTGCCGACACCAAGTCAGTTGGCGTCGGCAGTCACAGGTTCGTCCCTGTTAGCTATCGCAATGGCAGTCGCTCTTCCGACTTTCACACCGTTTGAGCTGGCCTCTGAGACCTGGGACAATTACTTGGAGTGGTTCGAGTGCTTTTTACAAGCAAATGATCTGACCGATCTGTCCCCTGCCAGGAAGAGGGGGTACTTTTTGAGCTCCTGAGGGCGAGAAATCTTTGGTACAGCCAGGGCTCTGGCTGCTCCACAACCGGTATTTACTGTGCCCTGGGAGATGCTAAAGTTAAAGCACCACTATGCTCCCACCCCCTCTAAGATAGCCCGGTGCTATACGTTTCATCAGCGGTCACAGAGGGCAGGGGAGTCTGTTAACGAATATATGGCTTCCCTACGTACAACTGCCCTCCACTGCGAATTCCGTGAGCTAGATGACATGCTCCTTGACCAGCTGGTCTGTGGGGTGCGGGATTTGCTGCAGCAGAGGCTGTTAGCCGGTTCTGACTTAACCTTCCCTATAGCCATGGATGAGGCCAGGGCTTCCGAGATGTCTGCCTAGTCATCGGCTGAAATTTAAAGTCTCAGGCTGGTGGGGGCCCCTTGCCTACTCCTCCACAGTCCATCCACTAGGAAGGATCGGACGTGGAAGATGTTTCCGAAATGGAGGGAGGGGTGAGACGCCTCAAGACCACCCAGAAGCCATGAGTCCCAGCCGCTGTCAAACCCTCTCCAGGTGGTTGTTTGGGCTGCGGAGGTCAGCATAACCGGGCGGAGTGTCGCTTCAAGTCTGCCATCTGCCGCTGGTGCGGGAAGCATGGCCACCTATCCAGGGTCTGCCGTGCGGTTTTACCACTCCCTGATGACACAAGGGAGCCTGCGCCCAATGTCAGAAGGCCAAACGGTTCATGCGCCACGAGAACCATGTCGTTGAATATTGTGACGCGGAGGTTGATGCTGTGGGCATCAGCCATGCTTCCATGCCTGGGTCTGCTAGCAAGATTTACCTTACGGTCCAGTTGGAGCTCGACATGGGCTCTTCCCATTCCCTAATTGCCTGGTCTACCCTTAAAGCATTACTTCCTGCTTTCTCTCTGCAGTTGTGCCATAATAAACTGAAGGACTATCAAGGGAAGCGTATTCCCACTTTGGGCTGTGGCTCTTTCCATGTTGTCTATGGCTCCTTTTCAGGTCCCCTGCCGCTGATTGTCGTGAGAGACAGTCTTCCCAGCTTGCTGGGGTTAGACTGGTTCGCTGCTCTACGCCTGGGTGCAACCTGTTCTGACATCGTGACTGAGCTGACCCACGAGTTTGCAGATGTGTTTGATGGCCAACTCGGTAAATATACAGGGCTCCCCATTTCCTTCAATTTGGACCCTCAAGTGGCTCCTATATGGTTGAAGCCTCGAAGGGTGCCACTTGCACTGCGGGCCAGGGTTGACCAGGAGTTGGACAAATTGATAGCCCAGGGGATCCTTCAACCGGTGGAGCATTCAAAATGGGAGACCCCTATTGTGATTCCCCTCAAATCTGATGGATCTATTAGAATCTGTGCAGACTATAAGGCAACCCTCAATAGGGCTCTCCAAGCTAACCATTACCCCGTCCCCATAATATAGCATTTACTACACTTGCTGGGCCAGGGGAGGGTCTTCGCGAAGCTGGACCTCGCCCAAGCGTATCAGCAGCTTCCAGTGGACGAGGCCACTGCGCTGGCCCAGACGATTGTAACCCACAGGGGGGCATTCAAATGTACCTGCCTGCAGTTCGGGGTTAGTGTGGCCCCCGGCTTTTTTCAGAGCTTAATGGAGCGGCTGCTCCATGGCTTACAGGGCATTGTACCATACTTCGATGACATCCTGATCGCGGCCGCGGATCAGGTGGACCTCATCGCTAAACTCAGGGCTGTTCTCACCCATTTTAGACAGGCAAGGCTAAAGCTTAAGGCTGGGAAGTGTCAGATTGCAGTTCTCCAGGTGGAATTCCTGGGATTCCTGATTGATTCTGCCGGTATCCACCCTGCCCCAGCCAAAGTGGCCGCTATTAAGAATGCCCCCATGCCAGCCAATCGGGCCGAGTTGCAGGCTTTTCTTGGCCTGCTCAACTTTTATGCGGTGTTTTTGCCTCATAAAGTGTCGCTGGCAGAGCCTCTCCATCAGCTCTTGGAGACTAAAACTCCCTGGTGCTGGGATTGTAGGGCAGCTGCCTCTTTTCAAGCTGTTAAGGACGTTCTTACGTCCGATGCCATCCTTGTTCAATATGATGCCAGTCTGCCACTCTCCCTAACTTGTGACGCTTCCTCCTATGGGGTTCGGGCTGTCCTGAGCCATTTATTGCCCAACGGGATGGAAGCCCCGATTGCCTACTATTCCCGCACGTTGTCAGCTGCGGAGAGGAATTACAGTCAGATAGATCGTGAGGCTTTGGCAGCCGTCGCAGGAATCAAGCGATTCCACGATTATGTCTATGGTCAGTTTTTTTATCTAGTCACCGACCATAAGCCCTTACTAGGTTTGCTGGCTGCGGACCGTCAAACTCCTATCCTGTCACCGCGCATGTTCCGATGGATGGAGTTTTTGGTGGCCTATTCGTATCAGTTAAACTATAAACTGGCAACAGGACATGCTGATGCCCTCATCCGTTGTCCCCTTCCATTGGCCATCCAGGACCCGGCCCCAGCGGTTTCCGTCCTCCTGGTGGCCGACTTGTCTCCTTTAGTAACCGCCGCTGATGTTTGATCCCAGTCAGCCACCGACCCCGTTCTGTCCCAGGTCCTCGATTGGGTGCGCAGAGGCAGACCTCTGGTACAACCGGAGCCTGAGTGGCGTAGGAGCCTGAGTGGCGTAGCAGGCTAATGCCTCTACTAAGGCAGCATTTAACATCCAGCTGCCTGCAATTACTGCAAGTTCAATTCTCACCAGGCTCAAGGTCGACTCAGCCTTCCATCCTTTCTAAGGTGGGTAAAATGAGGACCCGGTTTGTGGGGGCAATAAGCTGACTTTGTATAAAATATACAAAAGTATGAAGGCTATTGCTTAACGCATTGTAAGCCGCCCTGAGTCTCCGGAGAAGGGTGGCATATAAATATAAATTAAAAGAAACAAAACCCGGAGGCCGAGTTTTTGTCTTATCTGCGCAGACAACACGAGTTGTCTGTTCAGTCTCGCTGCCTCCTGTGGGGGAGTAGGGTAATCGCCCCCCCCCCGACCTCAGACTCCGTGTGTTGACCTGCCTCTACAATGCCCACCCGGGCATCGTGGGTATGAAAGCCTGAGCCGTAGTTATGTCTGGTGGCCGGACATTGATCTGGACATTGAGGGGTGGGGGCTCACTGCCACCAATGTCAACGGTCGAGGCCTGTTCCCCCTGCGGCCCCAGTCCAGGAGTGGGAGACGCCCCAGGCCCCTTGGGCTAGAATGCACCTGGACCTTACAGGCCCCTTCTTCGGCCGCCATTCCTAATTATGGTGGATGCCTACTCTAAGTGGGTGGACCTTACAATCATGTCAACCACCACCAGAGAGGCTGTAATACAAGTCTTAGAGGGTCTGTTCACAATCCATGGGTTACTGGATACAGTAGTTACGGACAACAGCCCGCAGTTCACGTCCGCACCTTTCCAATTGTTCCTCGCTAAGTTGGGCATCCGCCAAGCCCTACAGCCCCATTCCCTCTGGTGGCAAATGGTTTGGCGGAAAGGGCCATGAGGTCCGCTAAGGAGGTTTTGCACTGTTTAGGGCCCTCAAATTGGCATCAGAAAATCTACCAATACTTGTTGCCCCAGCACACGACTCCCACCGCCACTACCAAACACAGCCCCACCGAGCTCCTTATGGGAAGGCAACTCCGGATCACCCTGGATCGCCTGCATCCTAGCTACACCCATGAGGCGCATCCGGGGGGACGATGTCAAGCACGAACATTTGCTGTGGGTGACCTGGTCTTCGTGTTGAACTTTGACCACACTATAAGGTGGCTTCTGGGGCAAATAATACAATTAACCAGACCCTATTCTTATAGGGTCCATCTCGCCGATGGCCGGGTGTGGCGGTGACATATTAACCAACTAAGATGACGAGTGGCCGATGTTCCCAACCCTCAACCTGTTCAGAACACTTCGGGTTCACCAACACCCGCAGTGGGCCCAGGAGTGCTACCAAGCCAGCCTGACTCAACCCATCCACCTCCGACCGCTTCGTTCTCAGTGGAAGCCTTACTGGAGACTCCTGAGCTTGCTGTTGAACCTGGTCTTCCATCTCCAGTTGCCATAGAGACCGCTGAAACTCCAAAGAATGAAGTTCTGGCTCCGGCCCGGCCGCGCCCATACCCGAATTAAGACTGTCTGGGCGGTGCTGACATCGTCTGGTATATTTGGCTGACTACGCATGCTCGGTCCAGGTGGGAAGGGGTGTTGAGTCCTCGCTGTCACGACTCCCTCGCGCCGGCTTTATTGCCAGCGGGCGCGGATTGGTGGAGACACGTAACAACTAAAATAGCAGGAACTACCGGGCCCTCGGATTGGTTAACGCTGTATGACAGCTTGCTATTTAAGCAGCTGTCAGGCGGCGAGTTGTTGCTGCTTCGCTCTGTTTTCCGTTCTGTTCTGATTCTAATAAAGTTGACGTTCTCAGCAACCTGGCCTCAGCGTCATCCACTCTAGATCTAACAAGCCAGGAGTGGGATTTGGGGGTTCTCCGAACTGCACAGAATCTTAGCTAGAGGTTCTCCCAAACCCCTGTGAACCCCCATCCGTCCACCCCTGTCCATACCTCCTTCCCCCCCAAAAAGGTTTCGACTTCTCTTTGAGCGAGTCTCCATTTGAGTCAGCTGAGTTAGGTTGCAGTAGGGCAAAGAGGATGCTAGCAGAGAACTGCCCTTAACTGGGCTTTTAAAAAAAAAATTATTTATTTATATGCCGCCCTTCTCCGGAAACTCAGGGCGGCTTACAATGCGTTAAGCAATAGCCTTCATACTATTGTATATATTTATACAAAGTCAGCTTATTGCCCCCACAATCTGGGTCCTCATTTTACCTACCTTTGAAAGTATGGAAGGCTGAGTCAACCTTGAGCCTGCTGAGATTTGAACTTGCAGTAATTGCAGGCAGCTGATGTAAATAACAGTGCTTTAGTCTGCTGTGCCACCAGGGCTTAAAGGAATCTTTAATTAAACATACATTCCAGAAATGCAAAGGTGGGGAAATGGTGATTTCTACATTTATGAGTTCTATTTGACTAGAAAAATTAACAAAAGCAAAAGAGAACTTGCAACAGTATATCAAGTTGGTTAATTGTAATTACTAGACTATGAAAGTTGTGGTTTTCAAATGTTTACCCACAGGTTTAATAAAGATCCATGATGAGTCATTATTCTTAGCATACCTTACCCAAGGTTATATTTTAAGAGATGAAATTAGGTGTCTTCTCCAGAGGGGTTCATCTGTTGCTGATAATGATTAGCTGTTAGATAGCTATTAGTGATTATCTAGGCAAAGACATCCAGGTTGTCTAACATGCCAACAAATATAATTCACACTGACCTTTCTTTCTTTTCTTTTCTTTTTACAAACAATTGATTGCAATGGCTTTATTCCATTATTTTTTGGGGGGAGGGAGGATGTCTATTTCTTCTGAGTTTCCAGAACTTTGACATTTGATAAGATTCTAATTAAGTTGACAGAGCTGACAAATTTCGCATATTAAAATAGATTAAGTCCTACAAATGAAACTATTGAGGGGGAGGCGAATAGAATAGAATAGAATAGAATAGAATAGAATAGAATAGAATAGAAT